>SOPF01019614.1:0-11042 GCA_012979155.1 Hypericum perforatum
ATATATATCTCTACATACATATATATCTCTACATATATATATACATACATATATATATACATATATATCTCTATACATATATATACATACATATATATACATACATATATATATATATATACATATATATATATATACGTATGAGTTGCAATTTTTCTGACTTGATATTTCTTTCAGTTGATTGAAGTTTTACGGGAATTCAATTATGAACAACGGCGAGCATTTCTTCAGTTCATAACTGGAGCCCCTCGGCTTCCCCCCGGTGGTTTAGCTTCTTTGAATCCGAAATTGACTATAGTTCGAAAGGTCAGTGCATATCGATTAATTCACGAGGGAATTCAGTTAAATCCTTGCTCACTTAGCAAAGAAAATAGAGAAAAATCAGCTGATGGCCTGTTGGTCTTCTTCCTTTTCACAGCATTCCAGCAGTTGCGCCGATGAAGATTTACCCAGCGTGATGACTTGTGCGAACTATCTGAAACTGCCACCCTACTCTTCAAAAGTAATATTTATTATTTTCCAAGTTTCAGTTTCCGTTTTGTTAACCTCGCTGATGTTAATTCTCATACGCCGATGTGTCCGCAGGAAAAAATGAAAGAAAAGCTCATCTATGCGATCACCGAAGGACAGGGATCGTTTCACCTGTCGTAGCTTCACGGTAGACGAACTGTAAATATGTAATTAATTTAGTAGTTGCTTGCTTGCTTGCTGCTGTATATATGGGAATCACCGGTGGTGGCGGCCGTCGTGGCGGCCGGAACGGTAAGTTATATAGTAGGGAGCAGATTGTTAGGGGAGAACAAGAGGAAGCTCCTTTCTTCACTGGCTGGCATAGGGTTAGTTATCAGCAACTGGGTGGGTGGGGGTAGGTTCCAAATCGTGGCTGGGCGGGCTTAGGACAAGTTCGTTTACAAATGGGTGTACAGAGTTAGTAGTTGATGACGAAAGTAATTTGCTTAAGGGATCCCAATTATTAAACTGGTTAATCTTCTATTTTGATTTTTACTCTATTGTTCTATAATTCTAGTAGTTTTGAGTTTTTTTTATAAATGAAATCACTTATTTGAGCATTTGAGCGAATATCATAATCCAGCTTTTTTGGTATTCTAAATTTGAACACCGTGAACCATCCGAAAAATTGAATTTGACGATGTTCTAGATATAGATCCTAACTATTTGAATTTGAATTCTAATTAGATTTTCGGTAATCTGAATTTCCTTAGTATCAATTGCTGAAAATAACAACTGAGGATAGATCCTCGAAAAAAAAACTGGGGCTAGATACCTAAATTTAAAAAAATATTAGATTGGATATTCATAAATTAAATTGAAAAAAAATCTTCATTTTAATGTATTTTTTCGGTATGGATTTACAAATCAGTAAGACTAATAAAGAAGATCTGAATTAAGTTCATAACTTTACATTAGTTGTGTACAAACCGATTTACTTTAGGCCATGCCTCCTTGCTCTACTTTTCTTTTTTAAGCATATTTGACATGGTGCTCAAATTCTATTTAGAGATGTTTTTGTTGGTATTGTCCAAAATTTCCAATTTTTTTTATTGCTTCGTATTAATGAAGAAGCATTTATTCCTTGATAGATCATACAAATCTTTCTTTTCTCACCATCTAAAATGGCTTCCATCTAGCATAGCCCTAACAATTTCTTTTGTCAATATTAATATATCCATTCAATACAATTAGTCTATTTACATTTCTGCTTTTTCTTAACCATTGGCATTTCTTTTAAACGTAGACAACATAAAATCAACTTCGAAAGTAACATATTTAATCCTAACCATAACAATATAATCATTCAACTCCAAACAAAACACAAAAAGGCATGTTAAATTATAAAATAATATTTCTGCAAAATACATTTGTGATATTCTTTTTTTTTGGTTTGTTTTACGTATGAAGTTATAATGTGATCTCTCACATCTCTTTTCCGGCAGGGAGCGATTAAAAGTGTGGTGTGTTATGCAAATTAATATATTATAAAAGTGCGGTAAAAACAAAGACAAATATATATTTTATATTTGTAAAATTTAAAATAAGGTGACCAAGTAATAGATTTTGTACCCTGACAATCCACTTAACCAACATGATTGAAGTCTATTTGCATACATGGTACAATCCTTGAGTCTGTTTGTATAAGTATAACCACAAATTCTGACCTAGACGATCGAAATAAACTAGGAATTTAAATCCATTAATCAACACATAATCATAATCGTAAAACTAATAAGTTCATGCTCAAGTGGACGTCATTTCTCCTCCTCCAAGCTACAAATTCTATTGTAATAATGGTTTTTTTTATAAGTACATAAAATTATTTTTGGATGAAACAGAATTTCATTTATACATAAAATACTCCTCAACATTAACAAATAGTTGCACTTGCTATTGGTTACGTCGTATACAGGCGTCTTTTGACACGAGTCTCCTACAAATATACGCCAAATAAGATCTTATCATGCATTATGTACAAATTTATCTTGTATTCTAATGTAGGCATATAACAAATCTGCCTAGATTTGTTTTACGTTTTTCCGTCACCTCCCAGTTACTCCATGATGATAGTCTCGACCTAAACACCCCTAAGCTATTTGTCAAATCCCATGAGGCTATTTTTCTCTTGATTAAATGAATCGTTAATACTTTTGCTTTGGTCGTTGATTTGTTGGATAAGGTTCTTCTCTTTGGTCGGATATTCAATGCTACGACTTTTTCTGACCCGTTCTTCTTCTCCAAAGGCTCACCTTGTCCTTCCTCGGGCCTGTCCACGGCGATGACCACGGTCTTGATCGTGGAGGGTTCTTTATTCTTTAATAGTGTGATTGACAGATGGGCTTTTTAGTTTTTATATATTTACGTACGCGTAGTTGGAGATCAATTTAAATCAGAGGCATAAGCTTCGGAGCTGATGCGCGAACATCATACAAATTAACATTATGATCCTGCAATTGATAAAGCGATAAAATCGACTGTAATAGTTTTTGTTCTAATTTTAACTATTTACTGTAATCCTTCCTTTTTACTGTAATTCTAGGTCACCCGTTTCAAAAAAAAAAAACTATGCATGAGGAATGGATCATGTAAAATGTTGTTCCTACCAATGAAAAAGTGATTTTCGGCACAGAGATTCATATCAATCAACGAGACCAAGTAACACAAAAAATTCGATAACAGACTTGGGAAGTCAATACACAAGGATGAGTTCCACGTATTGGCCTGAGAATTCAGCGCATATCAACCTTTAATTGGCCTATTTTGGTACGTTAATTAAAAACTCACTTTCATCTTTGAAGATGAAAAAATGATTTAATGTGCCAACTCGAATAGATGCTTCTGAAACCGCAGTTGTTTTAGAGCATCTACTTTCGAATAGAATCAAAGAGAACCTCAAATCAGGAGCAAAAATGCATCCACATAACAATAAGTAGACAAAAAACCAGTTCAGAATATCCGATAACAACGACAAGGAAAGAGTACCAAGTCTCAAAAAACACTAATAGCCTGTTGGCCGAATCAGGCCTTCCACGATATAAACTAACTTAAGACCTTGGCTTTTCCTTCTTCTCCTTGAAGAGAGCAAGAAGAGAGACACCAGAAACCTTCACAACCTTGAAACGAACACCGGGAATATCTCCGACGGCATGCCCTTTTCTTCCAAACCCAGCAATCAACACCTCATCCTGCACCACGATTCACATTCACAATCAGTGCAATTTAAAACACAACCCTTGACTAATTATCACTGCAGATCAGACACGCACATTCTCCTCGATGTAGTTCAAGCAACCATCATTTGGGACAAAGGCAGCAATCTTCTTCCCGTTCTTAATCAGCTGCACCCTGGCACACTTCCTGATAGCAGAGTTAGGCTGCTTCGCCTCAATACCACTGCAGGAGTCATCCATCAAACAAACACATCAGTAACAACATCAACAACAACACACATACAAACCAATTAAAAACGGTGACAAATGAAGTGAAGTTACATCTTCTCGAGGACGATGCCCTTGGCGTGAGAAGACCCAGCGAACGGCTTCTTCCATTCATTACCAAGATGAGACTTCTTGTAGGACTTGTCAGCCCACCTCTGCCTAATCCTAAGGCTCTGCAGCTTGCGGGCCGCTCCCATACCACGTGTCTTACTGCATTCCATTCACACAACTAGTTACCAACCAAACCCAAAATCCGAAATTCCACGACATGATCCGAAACATCAGGTTCACAAGCCCTAAATCTAACAAGGACCTAACAAGTTGTTCAAACTACGACACAGTAGACGAGCAATAGAAAAAGATCCAAACTTTATGCAAATTAAATGACTATAGATGAAGAAAAAAGTACCCCATGATTGCCGAGCGAGGGAAGTGAACTGGGTTTCGAGGGGGAGGAGAGAGTGGCTACAATGGAGAGAGCAAGTCGACGATTTCTAAAACCCTAGTTTCCCTTGTGTGACCAAATCTCAATTTATAAGCGATGAAGCCATTGCCATCTTTCGCCTTTGGGCCACGTTTACGGCCCAATTTGGGCCCAATTTCGTTTGTTTCATTTTTTTAGGGGAAAATATTTATATCTTTGTTTTGTTTTTGGGTGAGAAAATGTCTCTTTCTTTGTTGGGAGTTGGGACGGAGGAATTAGCAAGCAATTATTTGACCCACCCTAACAATTGACTAATTCGGGTGCAATTTTAAAAGTAATAAAAATATTAATAAGGATTTAAACTGCCGCATTCTCTAATATTGGAACTAAAATAAATATCGGTTATAAAAACGTATCCACTAATAGATTTTCACAGGAATAAACAGGTTGATTACCGACGATTCACTATTTACAGTGGATGCAACTTTTTTTCCACGATTAGGACTAGTTTAAATATTATTAGAATGTAAGCAATATTGTGCGACGTCTTCAAAATGCAAATAATATGGAATAACGCAGTGTTTTAGTAATTAAACGAAAACTTTCAAACTATCCCGAGAACGTAGAAGCATTTCATGTTCATTTACTCACAAACTCGTTCCAATCTAGAGAGGGACTTCACATAAGAACTACAAGAATTAACGGCGCATCAAACTTTTAACTTTGGCACTTGGATGTGTTTGAGAATGAATGTATTGTCTTAAAAAAATTAAATTTTAAAATGGATATTGTTAAAATTTAAAATAATTAAAGTGTTCTAATGACTTTCACTTGAAAGTTAAATTCTTTATACTAGCTTGGTGTGGGCTAAGAGACAAGAGGTGGTTGTATATAGGGTCACTTGGTAGAGTGTAGTTAATGCATAATTTCTAACTTCTAGGTGTGTAAGACTTAAGAGTTGAGAAATGAATTATTAGGTGATGGGTGTGCGAGAGACATGAGAGTGTCAAAAGGAGTTACTCGATACTTGGTGCAGTGGAGCTAGGTTCAGGTGTTAAGCAAGTGAGAGATAGAAGTGACCTTGACAATTTATAGGTATCAGGTGCATAAGACCAAATGAGTGGCAAATTAAGTTTAACATTTTTTAGGTGCTAAGCGCATAAGAGGTGGGAGTCGTTTCGAGTGTGGCACACCTTACGAATATATACACCTAGATGTAGATGTAAGCTACTGAGCAATCACTAGTTGACCCAATTAAAGGGTTGTGGGTTCAAGGAGGTTACATACAGAAGCAAGTATGGTTGTAGAGATCGAAACAGAGCAAACTCTGAATGAAGGGGATGCAAGGGGACTCGAGTTCAAGTAGAGATTAGAGAGTTAAGGAGACCAAATTCAGAATAGACTCTATTTTGAAAGATTGAATTTTGAAGATAGACATGAACCTCGTGAAAAATAGGATAAACTCGGAGAACGACTTCAAAGCCCACTCAAATTTGTACCGGGAAAAGAAAAATACGATTGGAGATAGGTGTTGAGGGTTCGAGTTCGAGTACAACTTGAAGTACATGACGACTTAATTTTTCTATATAACACTACCTGGGGTTAAACAAAAAGCATCCACAAAATCAAATCACGGAACTTCTTATCAAAATTTCCGACTTTTTATCTCATTTTAGCTTAGGTTTGTATGTTAGTATAGCAGTGAAGAAGGCTAATTAGTTCAATTGTGGTCACTTCAGTTATTTTAGCGTTTGATCGACCTTGAGACGAATTATCAAACCGACAAGATATCGATGAACTATCAATAGATATATTAATTACCGCTACATTTACGTTAGCATATAGTTGATTAATAATATATACTATAAGCATATTTAGAGTCCTCTCAAGAGTCATTAGTCCCCAGCTGGTACATGATTTTGTCTGTCATCCCATAAGCATTTTAAGGTAATCCATAAAGAACAGTAAAAGAGTATCCATAAGAACAGAACATAACAACACTATGAGGAACATAACCAATTAATTACTCTTGGCTATACAACAGCTCTTGAACAAAAGGACTTCAACTCAACTTGGATGCTTCTTTTGTAGTAATGTAACAGGCATTCATACCTTCTCGCTGCGACGGAAACCGTCAAAAGGTTAATGAAACGAACGGTTAACCGATGAGAGTAGACCAAGTTATGTTTGTGGTACGGAACTAACCTGACTAATGCTGCTGCTTCTGGCCCTTCTTCCACAAGACATTGATCTTCTTCAACATATTTCCATTCTTCTTCTTGGGCGAGGAGTCGTCCTCCATGTCCTCGGAGTACGGTGAGCCAATAACCATCCCGACGCTGGGGGCGTAGTGACTGTCGAGAGCGCCAGTTTGCTCCACGAACTTGCCATTGTTCACACCCGAGAGCATGGCTGCAGCTGCCTCTGCTGCCTTCCTCCACTGGTCCGACTGAACCTTCAACCTCTTTAGCTCGGCCTCCATTTCCACGTTGGCAGCCCGGATCGCGTCCAACTTCTCGCTCATTCTTGCCACTCTTCTACTGCTTTTATCCGCTTCCTCGGCTGCGTGGCCGATTTTCATCAGCGCCTCTCGTTCTCCTGCCCTTGCCACTTCAGTCAACTCTGCAGCTTCATTCATCATCTTGTTCCCCTCCGTTTCTCCCTTCCGGATTTCCATCTGCAGAATTTCATTTTGTTCTGTCAAATTCTGCACTTGTGCTTCCTTGTCTAATATTCTTGCCTTCATCTCCTCCAATATACCCTGAACTTCTGTTTCCTTGTCCATCAAGTTAGTCTTCAGCTCAACAATGTTGGCTCTGGCTTCATTTAGTTCAACTTCCAATTGAGTTACCTTCTCCCCTGACTCTTGCTTCATTCGGTCAACTTCCTCGTAGGTACTTCTGATCTGCAGTGTGCTCTGGATGTATTCTTCATGGTACTGAGCCTCAGATGCTTCGAGGACCAATCTTAGCCGACTGATTTCAGACTTCAGAAGGTTAACCTCATCTTTGAGCTCATCAGTTTCCTCAATACATCTAACATAGGAATGATCTGGCCGAAGCTTGCACACAACCTCCTCCAAGGTCTTTACTTGACCACTGGATTTATCCAACTCCATCGATAGACTATTGTAGGCCTCTGCAGCTTTGGCACCATCCCGTCGCAGCAATTCTGCAGTTCCATTTGCTGCTTCCAACTCCTCTTCAGATTTCCTAACAAGTTCTAGAGCTTGTGCTTCAGATTCTCTGACATTACTAAGCTCAGTTTTCAGCTTTTCAACGAGCGAGAGAGTCTCAGTTAATTCAATTTTCAAGTTTTGCAACTCAGCATGCTTATTAGTATGTGCAGCCTCTAACCCCGTCATCATTTCCAGCTGATTTTTTAGTTTCTGGATTTCATTCGTTGCAGAGGCCAGTGCAGCCGAATCCATGGAGTGTTGCTTCCGGACAGCCTCGAGTTCAGACTCCCACGCTTTATCTCGATCACTGGAGACTTGGCAGAGCTCTTCTATTCGCGTGTCTTCAGAAGTGGAAAGCTCCATTAGCTGCTGTCGGGACTCCTCTAGCTTCGTCGACAACGTTAGTAATTGCTTCTTGGCATCCTCGGCCTCCTGCTGGGCTTCCCTCTTGGTCGACTCGGATGTGTTTAGTTGGTCCTTTGCCTTCTTCAGATCGTCTTGGAGTTGTGCAAGCTGTGCTTCTACTTCAGACATTTTACTTGGCCGATTTTTCTGTAACTCAAGGACAGAGCAAAAACAAATAAGAAAGTGCATAACCAAAAGGTTGTAGTTCATATACTCTTCAATGATCACCTCCGTTATAGGACTTCGGGGTGATCTGTGCTCGGGGACTTTGGGACTTCTTTCTTTAGGATTTCTGCCTCCTGAGCTCGGGGAGGACACCAAATTAGATGCTGATACTGCGATCTTGAGTTGGCGCACAGTTTGTGGAGTAGTACCAGGAGATTTCCTCTGCGGGACTTCTAAGGATCCAGGTCTGCTAGAAAGTTACAATCATCATAAATACGAAGAATCGAAAAATCCATGTAACATCAATCAAGTGCCAACTCTAAACAAGCATACACTATAGATGCACTGAAAGAAATGAAGCTTCGAATTTGAGAATAAAGGAAGATTTTTCCCTATCGTCTTTGAGTCAGTAGTAGTCAGCCTGTAATATATCTCTGATAGAACTGGTACCTGCCACCCTTTTTAACAGATTAACCTATTCAAGTTGCATTCTCACCCACTACGCAGATATGGACATTTCACCAACTTAAGAACAGTTCACGGCATTAGCAAATGCGTCACATTCATGGCTTTGGTAAGATACCGAGATGCTCATAGGCGGAAAGGTGAGTCGAGGCGTGTCACACATACAAAACAAGATTACAATTTTGTCATTGCTTAGCATTCACTTAACATGCGGATATATCCATATGATTAAAGAGAGCTCCAAACAGCATTTAGCGTATACAACTAACTTCCTCAGAGAATGAAGGTCAATTGGAAGGCCACGGATCCAAAACAAGCAGATTTACCTTCATTCAAATGCAGATAGAAGCCGAAAAAATATTGAGAGAACGGGGAATTAATTTTTAGGACAGAAAATGCAGGTACAAGGTAAAATGTTGCACCAGCTCAAGATAGAACAAGCTTACTTTGCTTTTGCTGTCTGCATAATTTCCCTGTCTTCAAAGTATAAGGGTAAACTCAAATTGTCCTACCTTGAACCACACCTGACCACCACTACCACCTGCAATATCTCAAAGACAGCTTCAGGGCCCGAAAATAATTTCCAAGACAATTACAAGGTCCATATAGGACATCCAACTTATCTATCATCAGTACGCATTAGGACCTAACAAGCAAACTAACATCAATTCCTTCAAAGAAACTCGTACTAAACAAACTAACACGCCAACCAGAACAACAACAGGAAAATTATAGAGCAAGAAACCATTGAAAATACGAAAAAGGTCCAAATAATTAAGATGGCTAAAACCTTAAACAATTTTAAGACTTTTCACTTTCCAAGTTTTTTCTCTTCTTCGCCTTCAATTACACTCCAGCATTTATATTCCACATCACAAACAGCAGAGCAGCTACAAAGGGCCATTAAACAACCAATTTGTCCACCTTAGAGAGAAAGACAGACTAATCATTTAATTGGGTTACCTCGAAAAAGGCAGGACAAGAAGAGTCCAAGAACTTGAAGCTCCATTAGTCAATAGGGACAAAAATGTTACTTTTCTTTGTTGCTATGTCGGGGTTTTGGTGCTTACTAATTACCCAAAAAAACCAAGAGGGGAATTCAAAATTGGCGCTTGAAAGCGTTAACCTTCATTAAATGTGAGCACGCCATTTCAACTTCTAAATTTTAGTACTTATTAGTGTAATGGAGCGCTCCATAACATGAAACTTTGACCAAGGAGAAAAGGGTTCACTTGGGACATCAAACTAGCCCTTCAAACTTTCCCAAGCTAGCCACTTGGTAGATCTAACACAAATTACCACTTCACTTCCAAAGAAAAAAGCCAGCCCAGAAATTAAAATAAATAAAAATTTACCAATCAAGGACAAATTTGAGCAACCACTCCTCTAAGTACCCCGGGAATTAGACGAGATTGAAAGATGGGCCAAGCGGGCCGGAATTAGACGAAGCCCACAAGGCTCATGATGTTCAAAAACCTCGGTAACTCATTGTTCTGTTGGTGGAGGTCGAAGATGTGCCACCGCTAGGTGTCATCGCCTTGACCCAAACAGGGCGCAAAATTGCATACAATCTCCGTAAATATAATTATTAAATTGTGAATTACCAATTATCACGTGATGAGAAAAAAAAAATTAAAGTAAGTGTTGAACTTGTCAAAGCATGCTACGTTTTTATGTTTGATTATGTAGATATTTAGACGATTTGAAAAAAATAACTTCATTCAATATATATGAATACAAATTTCATATTCATAATAGAAGTTACTAGACTTTACGGATTTATCAGTAAAAAAACATATGGAAGTACAAGAATGAAACGTTTATCAAAATGAATGGATTGTCTAAACGTTGATTAGCGTTGTGAATGATAATATCTCATTTAGATGACTGATTAATTAATTGAAGACGGGGTTCATAAAGTGTCAGGCAAATTTTACTTGGCCGATTTACAAAAGACGGGTTTTTTTTGCCTTCTTTTATTTTTTTTCAAATGTAAAAAATTTCATCAAATTCAAATTGAGAGATTATGTAAAAAAAACTTTGAATAGCAATATCTTGGTGCTCGGATGTCTGACTCGAGATTTTTTTTTAATCCACATAATTTTTTGAGATCTACACATAAAAAAGCCAAAAAAATGGATTTTAACCAATACCTGGGATTTTGGGCCGAGTATTGAAATCGGTATAAAATACCGATTATTTGTATACCCGATATAAAATCTCGAGTACTGGTTCAGTACTCTGGAAAATTACGATTTAGTCCACGCTGGACACCAAACTTGAAATTTTGTCATTTGGGTACTATTTTGACAACTTTCTATAAACATTAACACCATAAAAAAAAATCCTAATAGATAGGGGTCAGATTTTTTGTCATGATTAAACTGTATCCATCATTTGTCGCCAGATTTTTTTATAACACAAAAGCAAGTTTTGATATATTAAGAATTGAGAT
>SOPF01019616.1:0-16655 GCA_012979155.1 Hypericum perforatum
ACTGTTTCACTTCAGTTCCAATAGGGTTCAATGCTCTTGTCGTTATACTCTAATCTAATGCAAGCTTTAAAGTTTAAAATATGCATATTTACTGTTTTGAGCCACAATCCAACAAAAAAAAAAGGAAAAAGTGAAAATACATCTCTGTATGATCGTTGTAAAGGTTAAAGCTTAGCTATCATTTTAATCAACCAGTTATATATTCCTCAGATTACTAAGAGGATTCCAGTTTGAATAATTAATAACAAAACATTTGTGAATTTTTTTGCCACATTTAAAGATTTTACATGGTTCGTATTAGGACTAATCAAATTCGTTGGTGTCTCTGATACCGGGTAATACTTAAAAAGGTTAATGCTTGGGTGTGATGTTAGAAATGTATTATCGCAATTTGGACTCGGGATTCGATACATACAACTGTCAAGGAAACATTTTTCTTCTGGGTGGGTAAAAAATTAGCAACCGTTACAAAATAGTAGTACTTGACAGCTTTATGGTGCAATTGATATCTTGGCCCCTCCAATATGTTAAGATGTGCGTCATAGTGCGTTGACCAATTTAGTTCAAAAAAATATTGGTTTGTTTATATGTTTGTGTTCTTACGTGTAAATAGTTTGTTTGAGCCATGTCCAACAACAAAGTAAAAACAAAAGTGATTGCTCGAGTGGTAAAGGTCGGAATGAATGAGGAGTGACGAGAGTTCAAATTCTGATCAGGGCAAAATTTACGTATAAAAACTGAAGTACAAAAAATCTCTCATTATTGATTTCTGATGCAATTATATTTCCATCCTCAAATTCGAGAATTTTTTTACCGGGTTGCAATTTCATGCTCAGTCTTTTGGTTAATTTAGGGTCCCCAGAAATGAACCCTTTATTGGGCCGCTCCAGCTAACAGCTAAATAGGCCCAAGATGTCACCACCAGCTTTGAGCTTTTTCCTCGTAAAGTTATTGGGTCGAAGTATTCTTTTCGCGACATTTACTAGTCGGTAAAACGAGGTTGAGTTAGCTTTCTTTCAAGTGCTGCTGGAAAATTATTTCCAAAATATACCGCAATGGTTAATTTAATACGTACATTTAGATATAATATGAATTTACTTAACTTCTCCAAAATTGACACTTATAGAAGAAGAAGAAATGATAAATGGTGATGCTCAAGTAGAAAAATACACTATTTTTTGCATGCTTCTTGGATCATTTTTGTCTGTATCAAATTAATTTTTCTAATTTAAGCAGTTTTTAATGTTTATTGGTGTTTTAGGATAGAGCTTACTTATATCTCACAAACCACCAACCAAAGGTCGAAAGGATCTTCCGTCAAAAGGGTCTTCCGCCGAACAGGCTAGGGGAATGAGTATATCTCTCCGTTCTAAGCAAATTATCGACTTGTTTTCAATGAATTCCTACTCCTGATGCAAGACTGATACAAGACTATTTCCATGAAAACTACTTACTGGAGATAATTCAACATTAGAAGAGATGGACGATTAGTTGGAGTTTTGCGAGGAAAAATGGCTCGGCCACAATTATAGTAGTTTTATATTCAAATTTATTTTTATTTTAAATTAAATGCAAGTTGCTCTAGGAACTTTCATTCAGATAAGATGTATACTATTGGGCCCATATTTCTCTCTTGCCCCTAATAGGGTTCATAGCCGAATAAAGGTCCCATAGCAAGCACATATTGGACTTTGTACTCTTTTTAGCTACACCTATACTCAACATCAAAAAGTCCCCGCTACTATCTGATTATAATTAAAAACTCGCAGCGACTACCTACCTACACCCAATATATGTGATCACTACCAAAAAGGTCCTTTCAATAACTGGCGAAGATGAAGAGGGTAAAGATTGAGATTTGTGAATTTGTGTTTGGAATTTTTAATGTACTATTGAATATTTAAGTTGTATGTTGAATTTGTGAATTTGTATGTTTGAGAATTGAGGATTGACAGTCTTCTTAAGAAATTTGTCATTTAAATATGTGGGTCAATTACTCTCTGTGTATCTATCTGTGTAATGAATGGTCTTCATCTGTAACTCTATGTAATGACTAATGAATGGTCTTCTGCTCTCTATGTTGTTTTATTCGGCTAGTTTTTCGGTTTGGTTCCAGTTTGACCGTATCACCTAAGAGTGAGCAAATATATCAAAAATCAATAGACCGGGCCAAACTAGACCAGACCAAAAAAAAAAGACAAAACCAGACCAAATAGAAAACGATCCAATCCGGTGCACATATTTTAGAAAAGCTGGTTTTCGATCCAGCCTCGGTCCTATTTAAAAAATGTAAAAAATTAGGATCGGAATGTAATTTTGCCAATTAAAATTTTATCCAGTGAATTGAAGAAGTAGCCCAGCCCAGTAGTCCAGCCCCCCAGCCCAATTAAAAATTTGTCAGTCAAAATCTCTCTTTCAAATTTTTCCTCGCCAAAGTTCTAAAATCCAGACTCCCGAATCTCTCTCGACTGACCGTCGCCGTTCTACCGTTCCAGACTTCCAATCCAGCCACTGTCCTCTATCACTTTGAAGATTGACACCACCCTCCACCCTCCACCTTCCGCACTCCGGTAGTCCTTTACAGCCAAAGCCCCCCGCTTTCCAATTGTAGTTTAGGTAATTATTTTTAAAATTTTGAAATTAAATTAGAGTTTACAAATTGGGAATTTTAAGGAAGACGAAGATTAAATTGGCTAGATATTTTGTTTCGCTGTCTCGACAAGGTGTTGTTATTTCTCTTATTAAGATGTACAATTAAATAATATAACCTTGGTCAGTGCTAGATTGAAAGTGTTACATTTGGATGGTTCAAGTTGGAGTGTGTTTTTGCGTGTTAGATTGAAAGTGTATTTTTCTCATATTATGATTGATTATATTTTTCATTTTTTACATTGATTAATTAACACACTCATATTATGATTGATTACATTTTTTACATTGGTTAAATAAGAAGTAATATATTAAGCTTCAAGTAACAAACATTATGAATGCTTGTATGACTATATAAAATAGCATAGCCTTGTCACATTTAACTCATAGTAATTGCAACACCTTGTAACCATATCTTACTAGTATAAAATGGGTACTATAATGTACTTTCAATAGATATTAATATAGTTATCTGAATTTCTAATCATAGGTTCTCATTTCTACTTCCTTTTTTCCCTAACGTTGAATCCTAAATTCCATTATGGTTTTGATTTCTAATTGCCAAGGAACGTCTTCTTTGCAGAGAGTCATTAAGAGATTATCAAATCTCGCGAGCTGAAGTAGTACGACATCGAAGTCGTGTCCAAAAAATGATATTTGGCTTGTGAGCTTACACCGAGCACAAGTAGAGTAAAAACGAGCATGAGTATATCCATTTTGTTCTATTTTTATGTTTGAAATGTTTAATTTTTGGGTTTTTTTTTTCTTTTTTGAGAAACTATGGAAAGTTAAGTTGAAAATTTGATTATGGAAATGGGGATGAGGAGGAAAAAATTAAATAGAAATAGTTTCAATTCTTTTCAAGAATTAACGACTATGCACCTTGCTTGGGTCTAATGAGTTTGAGCCAATAAAAAAATTGCATTAGATTTTCAATAAAACAAGCACAAATTTGGGGCTCCTAGAATTCTACATCTTAACACATTTGTTTTTGTTTCTCTTGAAGTCTTAGTAGTCAAGTAAAGCAATACAAAAAGTAAATAAATATGACATAATTACAAGATATCAAATTGTTTCTTCTTTTCAAAGGTGGTTCTAAGCACCTTTGTTGTGTTGAGGATTCGAAGAGAACCAAGCCCTACTACCTCCCGCTCGTGTTCCTCTCTTTCCTCTACTAAGGCCGAGAACTTTGCCTTTTTTGGGCAATCATTATGCTTATGCAGCCCGTCACAAAAGAAGCACTTTAATGATCTCTTCTCCCAACCTTTGTTCTCCTTCGACCCTTTGCTCTTCTCAAACCACGAGAAACCTTCTTTGCACTCACGATGATCTCCCCCACTCATTTCCTCATCCATATCCTCAATGGAATTGACCTTCTCAGGCTTCTTGAACTCTACTAAGGATTCGGCGATAGCAATAGCAGTGTCGAGATCTTGCGCTCTATGTCTCTGGACCTCGATCTTGGCCCAGCTTTGTAATCCATCCATAAATGCAAAGAAAACTTCCTTATCGGGATAGTCAGAGATATCGAGAAGTACCTCAGTGAATTCTTTCACGTACTCTCGTATGCTTCCTTTATGTTAGAGATGCCTTAGCCTCGCTCTCGCCTCTTCATCCGCATTCATAGGTCAGAACTGCTTCTTGAGTTCTTTCTTAAACTCGTCCCATGTATCGATCGTGCAAAGATCCTTCTCCTGGTCTCCGAACTTTCTCCTCCACTATAACATTGCAGTATCCTCCAAATACATTATCGTCGTATCAATCTTCTTGGCATCATCCACGATGCCGATGGCCTTGAAGTACTGTTCCATACTCCATACAAAGTTCTCGATCTCCTTCGCGTTCCTAGCTCTCCTATATGCCTTAGGTCTAGGAACATCAACTCGAGAAGGAGTAAGGCTTACCTCGCTAGACGACATACTTCCCCCTGTACGACCGCCTTCTTGCACAGAACGAGCTCTTTCTTGGTCGAAACCAACTCCTTGGTGACCTTCTCCAATGTTATGACCCTCGTAAACTTTGTCTTGGTTGCGACCATTTGGTCCGACTTTTGGTTGTTTTGTGTCGATCGGTTTTAAAACCGTGTTGTTCAACTTGTCGACCTTCGGAGGAATAGACATAACTTTTTTGTATGGACTTCGATTTATGTTTCCAAGTCGTGTATGTCCGTAACACACTTATGTACAACTTTGTTGATATGAGTTTTATGATTTGAGGTCGAGTTTTGGAGTTTCGAGTGGATTACGGTCGGTTTAGGTATGATAGGCTTAGTTCGCCGACTTTTGGTAGAAAAATCATAACTCTCTCATATGAACTCCAAATCGAGCGATTTCAAGACGAGCAGGTCCGTAAGACCTAAATCTATAACTTTGTTTTGGTATGCGTATTTTTAGAAATGAAGACCACGGGCGTGGTTTTTGAAAGCCACGGGCGTGTTTTTTCTCGATCCTGGATTGGCCAACTCCTGCACACATTTCTTAAAAAATTCATAACTTTCTCATACGACCTCCGATTTGAGTGATTTCAATTCGAGGATGTTTCTAACATCTAGAACTACAACACGGTTAAGAAAGTTTTGATATTTGAGGATTTATTTGATGGAATCATGGGAGTGTTTTTGGAGCTCGGTTATAGGTACAATTTTCATCGGTGTTAAGAGATTTTGCCAAATGGTAAGCAATGTGGTAAATACGGCTTAAGGTTTGATTTTAGGACTTATTAGAACTTAAGTAGAGGTTTAGGAGTGATTAAGAATGACTTAAGAGAGTCAAGGATCAAAAGAGAATAAGGATGCCCACTTGTGTTAGGTAAACTTTCCATTTAAGGAAAGTATGGAGAAAATATCTATGTAAATGACTTAAGGCTTATTCATTTGAGCTCATCCATTGAAAATAGAAAGAAAAACAGAGAGAGAAAGGGAGAAAACGTGGGAAAGAAAGGGAGGAGAAAGAGGAAGAAGATTCTTGGATTTTGGAGCTTGGTAAGTGAGTTTTAACATTAAGTCTTTTAGAAATAAGTATAGATCCTTTCATACCTTGAATTAGAAGTAACCATGGAATATTTTGAGCAACTTTTAGTATGACCAAGGTGAGGAACTTGAGATTAGTTGAGGTATGATTTGATGATTTATGGAAGTTTGATAATAAGCTAAGCTTTAAAGATGTATTTAAGGACCATTGTGAAGTTTTGGAGAATTTGTTGTAGAAATCCAAATTTAGGAACTTTAATGAAGATTGCTCAAGTCTCTTTGTGTTTGAGAGGTTGATGTTGATTAGAGTGTTGTTTATATGATTTAGATGATCGCTTATTGGAAATCGAGCTTCGAGGATCGTAAAATGAAGAGTAAATCACTTTTGGAGTATTTGGACAATTTGGATGAAGGTATGGAGATATTATTCCTAACCTCTGTTTTGACTAGCATTATTTGTTATAAACTTATGATGTTGGTTGATATGATGATTATGTGGTTATATGATAGATTGTAAAAGTGAGTCTTTGTTTTGTGTGATTTGGTGATTTTCGGTTATGCATGGTTTTGATAAATATGAGTCTTGTGGATTATGAATACACGGTTTTGAACATTATGAATATGTGTGAGTCGATTTGTGAGATGGCAGACGATGAGGTCTACCCGTGACCAACCGGGGATGTTGGCACATGTGCACATGTTTTGAGGATACATTGGATTTGTTATGATTATGATATGGCCAGTGGAGTTTGATTAAGAAAGCTCTATAAGATATGGTATCCTCTTGTTGTGAGAGGGAGTGACACATTCTAGACCTATCTGAAGTCCATCCATATTTTGGCATTAGCGATACCATATTCGGATCGGAATGTGCCTATGTGTATGATTATGAATTTGTCATTTTTTATGATTAAATTACTTGTGCTGTGCTAAATGTTAATTTGGAACATTTGTCTATGCATGAATTTGTGTCAATGTATGTGGTTGGTTAGTTAATTATAGGTTAGTTTTAATATCCTCTGCTAAGTACTTCTAAGTACTTACCCCCTCCTCCACAGGTGACAGAAATTAAAGAATCGCCTTGACGTCTGAAGAATTTGTTTGATAGATCGTGTGAACCCATTGTCTTCTTCCAGGTTTTGAAGTCTTCGGATGGTATTTCTCTTTTGTGATCTAGTAGAGTCGCTCCGTTGTACACATTGTGGGACCTTATGTTTGTATTTGGAATTATGTAAGAGTATTTGTGATATATATGTATAATTATGAAATTATGCTTCCGCATTAGTATAAGTTATGATAACACTTCCGCAATTCGATTTATTTATTGGTATGAGGCTGGCTGGGTCGTGGTTCATTGGTTTAGGTGAGCATGACCCAGCGCCATGTCAGCAACCCAGATTTGGGTCGTGACAGAGTTGGTATCAGAGCTATAGGTTTTCAAAGCTCTAATTTTGTTAGAGCCCAGGATTCTTGAGTTGATTATATGTTGTGTATAATGGAGCATAGGATTTGTCATGTCTTTGTCCTCTTTCGTGTGTCAGCCTTAGTGTGTCTAATTATGACTCGTTGGTATAGGAGGATATAACGAGTACTCATAGCGATTCTGAATTGGCAAGGGGGAATGGAGAGAACTCCCAAGAGCGGGAAGAAGAAGTTGCGTGTGAAAATATGCCACCAATTAGAGTCACAACTAGGAGTGGCGTTGTGAGAGATGAGATTCATTTACCTATCACTAATGTTCTTATGCCGGTGCTAGAAGGATAAGGTAGCGATAGTGTAAATCGGGTGATGTTAGCAATGGAGAAATTTATTACTACTCAGCAGGTTCAGATTGAACAGAATGTGTTGACAGTTACAAAAGATGACTCTTTGGGAGAGTTTCTGAGGTTGAGACCATTGACATTCTCTGGTATGAAAGATGATCCTCAAGTCTTCATCGATGAGATGGAGAAAAGGAAGAGAATCCTGAGATATAATGGGGTGAGAATGGTAGAACTTGTCTCATTTCTGTTGGTTGGTGAAGCTGGAGTATGGTTCCAGAATAAGAGATCATATGCTTGGATATGGGAAGAGTTTACCAAGGCATTTCTAAATTGGTTTCAGCTAGAGAGTTTGAAGGATGCTCGAGCTTTTGAGTTTGAGTGGCTGGTGAAGACACCTGAGATGACAGTGGCTCAGTATGATGAGAGGTTCAACTATCTTTCTCGGTATGATGAACATTTAGTTTCTGATGAGAAAAAGAAAGTTAAGAGGTTTATTCGTGGCTTTGAAACTTATACGGCTACAGTGGATTGTGCTCGAACTTTAGAGATACAAGATAATGAACGTCGAGCAACTCCGAGCCAGTCAAAGATTTAGAGATCATATAGATCGCCACAGAGGAGTGTGAACCAAGGGTTCAGGTAGTAAGAGAGGTGGTCTGGTGGACAGTCTATAGCTTCTAGGGGCGGAGGAACCGTCGGAAGGTTTGGAAGAGGAAATGACTTCCGTGGATAGAGATCTAGTCCAGGCCAGTCTAGCAACTTTAGAATGTGCCAGATCTGTGGGAAGCCATATCCAGGGGACTTTCGTTATAGGGGGACTGGAGCTTGTTTTAACTGTGGTAAGGTAGGCCACCTAGTTCGAGATTGTCCTACACCTAGACAGCGCAGATAAGTGGCAAGCACAGTAGCCTCGTAGTCTGTGCAAGAGAATCTCATCCTCAAGTTCAGAGGGAAGCTGGTTCGAGGATTGAAGAAGTAAGGTCAGAAGGCCGAGGAAGTGGAGTACAACCTCGTATTTATGCTCTGACAAGGGGAGATGCAGAGGCAAGCAACAATGTTGGTCACATGTACCCTTCCTGTTAGATCTTCTAATGCACGTATGTTATTTAATTCAGGATCTACGCACTCTTTTGTGTCATCCCGATATATGCAATTTTTGGATATATTGCTTACATGCTTAGATGATTCTATGATAATTGCTATGCCTTCAAGTGGTTATGTGAATGTTTGTGAAGTTGTTAGGTCATTCGTTGTTTTGATTAGTGGCCATGAGTTGTCGACTAATTTATGTGTTAGATATGGAAGATTTTGACATGATAGTGGGGATGGATGTGTTATCCACTTATCATGCGGTAGTGGACTGTTTCGATAAGCAAGTCACCTTCCGTCCATTGGGGGAGTTAGAATTTGGATTTCAGGGAGAGCGGAAAGTAATAACTGCGAAGTTGATTTCTTACCTTAAAGCTAGCAAATTTCTTGAGAAGGGATGTGTGAGTTACCTAGCTTGGGTTAAAGAGGTTGAGAAAGAAGTTATGTTGGTGGATGATATTCTGGTTGTTAGGGAATATCCGGATGTGTTTCCAGAGGATTTGCAGGGATTGCCTCCAGTGAGGGAGATTGAATTCTGTATTGAGTTAGAGTCTGGCACTATGCCAATCTCTATACCACCATATCGAATGGCTCCGGCTGAGATGAAGGAGCTGAGAGAGCAATTACAGGATCTGTTAGATAAGGAACTTTGCGATTATGCATAGATTACCGAAAGTTGAATAAGATGACCATTAAGAACTGGTATCCACTTTCGAGGATTGATGATCTGTTTGATCAACTTCGGGGAGCTAAGTGGTTTTCTAAGATTAATTTAAGATCGGGATACTACTAGTTATGAATAAGGGAATCAGATATTTCGAAGATGGCATTCAGGACTCATTATGGACATTATGAGTTTTAGTCCTGCCATTTGGTTTGACGAATGCTCCGGCTGCGTTCATGGACATGATAAACCAGATATTCATACCTTTCTTAGATCAGTTTGTAGTCGTCTTCATTGATGACATTCTGATATACTCCATGAGTCAGGAGGAGCATGAGAAGCATCTTAGATTGGTGTTGCAGAAGTTGCGAGAGAAAGAGCTTTATGCTAAGCTCTCGAAATGCAAGTTTTGGCTTCAGAGTGTAGTCTTTTTAGGACATGTGGTGTCCAAATATAGAGTTTCAGTAGATTCAAATAAGATAGAGACTGTGATAAGTTAGGCTACTCCGACGAATATGACAGAGATTCGTAGCTTTCTGAGTCTAGCGAGTTACTATCGACGGTTTGTCAAAGGCTTCTCTATTTTGGCATCACCATTAACCCGGCTAACTCAGAAGAATACACAGTATGAATGGTCGGAGAAGTGTGAAGAAAGTTTTAGAGAGCTAAAGTATCGATTGATGCATGCACCTATATTAGTTCTACCTTCGGGTATAGGAGGATATTATGTTTATTGCGATGCGTCAAGAGTTGGATTGGGATATGTTCTGATGCAGCATAAGAATGTTATCGCATATACTTCTAGATAGTTGAAGAAGCATGAAGAGAATTATCCGGTGCATGATCTGGAATTAGTGGCTGTTGTATTCGCCTTAAAGATTTGGAGGCATTATCTGTATGGTGAGAAGTTTGAGATCTTTACGGATCATAAGAGCCTCAAGTATATCTTCGAGCAATGAGATTTGAATTTACGACAAAAGAGATGGATGGAGTTACTCAAGGATTATGATTGCACCATCAACTATTATCCAAGAAAAGCTAATGTGGTAGCCGATGCTTTGAGTCGAAAATCTATGGTTCAGCCAAGATTTTTAGCTGAGATGCATATGAGACCCGTCTTGCAAGGATGAGTCGTAGGTTTGCAAAAGGAAGATCCGGAGGTGATGGAGATGATAAGAAAAGTTGAACTGGGTGTGTTGCCTAAGTTTCAACTTGAAGATGGTGTATTATATTATGGACTCCGAGTGGTTGTTTCAGATGTTGGTGATTTAAGGAAGGAGTTATTGACTCAAGCACACCAAGTGGTGTATAGTATGCATCCGGGGTCTACAAAAATGTATCACGACTTGAAAGGTAATTATTGGTGAAAAGGCATGAAGAGAGACATCACAACATTTGTCTCTAAGTGTCTGACTTGTCAACAAGTAAAAGCAGAACATCAACGATCTTCGGGATTGTTACAACCTTTGGAGATTCTGATGTGGAAGTGGGAACGGATAACGATGGATTTGTTAGTTGGACTTTCAACAACCTCTCGAGGTTATGATTCAGTGTAGGTCATCGTGGGCAGATTGACCAAGTCTGCACATTTTCTACCGATTAAGATTACCTATGATGCTAGTAGACTTGCTCAGATTTTCACCAATGAGATTGTTCGGTTGCATGGCATACCGTTCGATCGTCTCCAATCGTGGAATGCATTTCACGTCGCGATTTTGGAGGAAATTTCAGGAGGCTATGGGAACTCAATTGGATTTGAGTACAGCCTTTCACCCTCAGACGGATGGTCAGTCTGAGAGGGTTATTCAGATTTTAGAGGATATGATGCGAAGTTGCACCATTGACTTTGGGGGAAGTTAGGAATAATATTTACCTTTGATGGAGTTTGCGTACAATAACAACTATCAGGCGAGCATTGAGATGGCTCCGTATGAAGCTTTGTACGGGAGAAAGTGTAGATCACCATTATGTTGGAACGAAGTTAGTGAGAAGCAACTTTTGGGGAATGATTTGGTGCAAGAAACTAATGAAAAGATATAATTGATCCGACAAAGATTAGAGTCAGCTCAAAGTCGGCAAAAATCCTATGCAGACAAGAGGCAGAAAGATATCGAGTTTGAAGTAGGATGGCAAGTTTTCCTCAAAGTGTCGCCTATGAAAGGGACAATGAGATTTGGAAGAAGAGGAAAGCTAAGTCCTCGATATGTTGGTCCATTTGAGATTCTGGAAAGAGTCGGACCAGTTGCTTATCGGTTGGCTTTGCCACCATCTATGTTGCATGTTCATCTAGTTTTCTATATCTCTATACTTAGACGGTATCTACATGATCCTACACATATTTTGGAACCGCAAGTGGTGGAGATTAGTGGAGATTTGATGTATCAAGAGGATCCGGTCAGGATTTTAGATCATGAGGTCAAGAAGCTTCGGAATAGAGAGCTCCCGATGGTCAAGATTGAATAGGCAAATCGCTCATTGGCCGAGGCAACTTGGGAAATGGAGGAAGAGATGAAGATCAAGTTTCTTCATCTTTTTGAATGATAAGTAAGTCGGTCTTCTTTATGCAAATTTGGAGACCATATTTTATAAGGAGGAGAGACTGTTATGACCCTTGTAAACTTTGTTTTGGTTGCGACCATTTGGTCCGATTTTTGGTTGTTTTGTGTCGATCGGTTTTAAAATTGTGTTGTTCAACTCATCGACCTTCGGAGGAATATGCATAACTTTTTCATATAGACTCCGATTTAGATGTTTCTAAGTCGTATATGTCCGTAACACACTTATGTATAACTTTGTTGATATAAGTTTTATGATTTAAGGTCGAGTTTTGGAGTTTTGAGTGGATTACGGTCGGTTTAGGTACGATAGGCTTAGTTTGTCGACATTTGGTAGAAAAATCATAACTCTCTCATACAAACTCCGAATCGAGCAATTCCAAGACGAGCAGGTCCGTAAGACCTAAATCTATAACTTTATTTTGGGATGCATATTTTTAGAAATGAAGCCCACGGGCGTGGTTTTTGAAAGCATGGTATGACCTTAAGTCTTTTAGAAATAAGTATAGATCCTTTCATTACCTTGAATTAGAAGTAACCATGGAAGATTTTGAGCAACTTTTAGTATGACCAAGGTGAGGAACTTGAGATTAGTTGAGGTCTGATTTGATGATTTATGGAAGTTTGATGATTAACTAAGCTTTAAAGATGTATTTAAGGACCATTGTGAAGTTTTGGAGATTTTGTGGTAGAAATCCAAATTTAGGAACTTTAATGAAGATTGCTCAAGTCTCTTTGTGTTTGAGAGGTTGATGTTGATTAGAGTGTTGTTTATATGATTTAGTTGATCGCTTATTGGAAATCGAGCTTCGAGAATCATAAAGTGAAGAGTAAATCACTTTTGGAGTATTTGGACAATTTGGATTAAGGTAGGGAGATATTATTCCTAACCTCTATTTTGACTAGCATTATTTGTTATAAACTTGTGATATTGGTTGATATGATGATTATGTGGTTATATGATGGATTGTGAAAGTGAGTCTTTATTTTGTGTGATTTGGTGATTTTCGGTTATGCATAGTTTTGATAAATATGAGTCTTGTGGATTATGAATACACGGTTTTGAACATTATAAATATGTGTATGATATGTGTGAGTCAATTTGTGAGATGGCAGACGATGAGGTCTACCCGTGACCAACCGGGGATGTTGGCACATGTGCACATATTTTGAGGATACATTGGATTTGTTATGATTATCATATGGCTGGCGGAGTTTGATTATGAAAGCGCTATAAGATATGGTATCCTTGTGTTGTGAGAGAGAGTGAAACATTCTAGACCTATCCGAAGTCCATCCATATTTTGGCGTTTGCGATACCATATTCGAATCGGAACGTGCCTATGTGTATGATTATGAATTTGTCATTTCTTTATGATTAAATTACTTGTGCTGTGCTAAATGTTAATTTGGAATATTTGTCTATGCATGAATTTGTGTCAATGTATGTGGTTGGTTAGTTAATTATAGGTTAGTTTTAATATCCTCTACTAAGTACTTCCAAGTACTTACCTCCTCCTCCATAGGTGATGGAAATTAGAGAATTGCCTTGATGTCCGAAGAATTTGTTTGATAGATCGTGTGAATTCATTGTCTTCTTCCGGGTTTTGAAGTCTTCGGATGGTATTTCTCTTTTGTGATCTAGTAGAGTCGCTCCATTGTATACATTGTGGGACCTTATGTTTGTATTTGGAATTATATAAGAATATTTGTGATATATATGTATAATTATGAAATTATGCTTCCGCATTAGTATAAGTTATGATAACACTTTCGCAATTCGATTTATTTTTTGGTATGAGGCTGGCTGGGTCGTGGTTCATTGGTTTAGGTGAGCGTGACCCAGCGCTATGTCAGCAACCCGGATTTAGGTCGTGACATCCAACTCATCCCTTAACGAAGCAATCATGGTCGTGAACTTCTCCTCTAGGCTCTTAAATTCGGAAAGACACCTGTCGAGGACCACATTGACTGCTCCTTGCATCTCATCTTGGAGCTCATCACGACTCTTCGCAAGCTCCATGATGCGTAGGTCCATCTCCTCGAACTTGTCTTCTCCTTCGATAATAGCAAGCTCTACCTTAGCTAGCCGAGTCTTCGCTTCCGTCAAAGCATCACGGGATTTCGACCTTCCTCTCTTGGTCTGCTTCGCGGCATCAATGCAAGTGATCTCACTGTCCGAACCAGCCATCTTGATCGACGATACGCAACCTTGGCTCTGATACCAACTGTCACAGACTTATTTTCAAGACCCGTGCGGCACTACCAAAACTCACCCTAACTCTCTCTAGTCAGCCTAACTCTCTCGACAACAAGGACACCTTTGGTGGAAAGCTTTCTCAAATACTTGTATTACTTCACAAGTTGTTGGATGATACAAATGTGAGGTCCTTGAGAGGTATTTATACTTCTCCACCTCCTCAATGGACGGCCTAGATCTATTTGATCCTACTGCTACAATCCTTCCTCCGGAGTATTCTACACAACTCCATACAAATATCTACATCTTTACAATGTTCTAGAGTATTCTACCGTACTCTAAACATATCTACACATTTCTACATCTTTCTACACAAGTCTAAATTATTCTACGGACTTCTAGGATTTTAACCTCGTCTCCAGGAAGCTCTAGACTTGTCCGGAAAATTGGGAAGAGTTCTGGAACTCGTGACAAGTGCCAACAACCAGATACTAGAGTGCGAGACAAAGAAAAAGATATGTCTTGAGAAGATTGAAAAAAACTATGCTGATGTTTTACCTTTTCGTTCTCGCAATAAAGCAAAATTTTACAATTTTTTTCGACAAATTAGTATTAATATTTAGATTTTGAAATAGGAAGTCAATTCCGGATATCTCATTCACAGAAATTTATGTAGTTATAGAACAGTAAATTTTGGGTTGAGAGGTTTATTTTAAAGATGTGGTTTTCAATGTGGGATTAGTATCGTAATTTATATTACTTCTTTAACTTTTGAAATACTCAAGATTGAGTACATTCATAAAAATTTCGTTTTGATTGATTTATACAATCATGTATTCGTAGATGAAATAATGAAAAATCATAGAATTTTAAATGTCACACAGTATTTAGATACTCATTTAACCAATGTATCCTTGCTGTATCTAATAAGTCTCAAGGAAAAAACATAAGTTGCACACGTGGGCTGTGGTTATATTCCCCAATTAAATTTGATGTCGCAAAGTAGTAGTACATTATTTGACACAAAAAATAGTAGTGCATTACAGACCAAATTATTGCAATTCCATTGGATTGACATATTATACGCCTCCCTCGTAATTATGAGCCTAAAAGAGGATCCCCATTAGACTCTGGCTAAACATGAGAAATAAATTACAATGTCAAGAAAATAAAAGGCACATAATATTGATGAATTTCCCATGGGGCTCACCTACTAAAACCTCACCTTTTTGGAATGAGATAAGGTAAGCTTGCCACTTTAACACTTTCAAGTTACCCAAATGGACAGGTGGATAACACAAAATAAAAATTGCTTATACAATACTCTTCCACTTGGTGAAGCTTTGTCTTTGAACTTATCAATAAAAATAACCAAACACGTATGTAATTTATATGTATATTTCTCAAGCATAAAATTGAGGCTTGAAGCATAAGGGAGGTCAGGGCCAGGGAAATTAAGCACAGGAAAAATTTGGGAGAGTGACATAGAGTAGAAGGAGTGTAAAGGACTAGAGATTGGTGGGGTGGCCCCTCTTCTAGATAATATCATTTATATAAGGAGCTTGAAAATGACATTGCACCAAGTTCAAACTTTTTTTAGTGATTTTGTGAATTCCATGATTGGCCTACAAGAAAATGTTGGGACACCCAAATCTAGAAAAACAAATTTTTATTTTTATTTTCAGTCCTTAACTTCACCCCTTCTCTAAGCAAACCATATAGTTGTGAAGTTTCAATTTTTTTCCCTCCTTTTTCCCTCCATCCTTATTATGATTTTCCTTCCCCGCCTGTTGAGGTAGCCACCAGCCACACCCAGTTCTTTCTCTTAATGGGGTGGCTTCATTCTCTTCTCTCTCCAGTGAAGAAGCTGTGGTTTCGCCTACAGACAACTCCGAAGAAGAGTACGTTATCTGTTCATTCTTCTAATATCCCTTATAAGTCCTTTCAAATTGCATCTCTACTACCCCATCTTCATTGATTTCAATTATAGTTTTTTTTAGTTGTCAAATCTCTAATAAATATTTAATATTGTTGTTCAAAACCTAATTAAGATAAAAATACATCAATTACATTTGACAAACTAATATTCTCTTCTATATGTTTTAGCGTAGGTCTCATTAAACACTAATTTTGATTCTAATCAGACATGATCTCGAATACCTACCTTTTCATTCTACTTTCATCTGCCTCATTTTCATTATATTATTTTTTCTCATTAAAGATTTTTTTCCTGTCTGATTTTTTCAGGAAGAGGGATATACATTCTTTACGAGGATGTAAAATCCTGCCCATATGAAGATGTTCATGTCTTATGGTCAATACTCGTGGAATCACACGCGGCTGCCACCTTGACCCCGAAGCCATGAGAAATACTTTTCTTAATTATCTACACCACCGACGGTTCCAGCAGTTAGTTAATAGAGAGTTTTTCAATAATGTACATATTATATTGCGGAGTTATTTACCTGTTCCGGATAATAAAAAAAAGGATTTTGGCTTCGTTGTACATCTTCCTTCTTAACTTAATGCTCATTTTGAGTCAATAATTATGATTTCTCCCTTTTACGTGCCTAATTTTTTTTTATTATACTATTAAGATTCGAACATTTACTAATCCATATTATTCTTTTTTATTTTAGTCAACCAATGAGAGAGACAAGACAACCGAGTATAATCTTCTACTTGGCTTCTTATAGTTGATTTGTCCGTTTCAGGAGTTTGCGGTAGCAGTTAGTATCTTGTTTCATATCCTTTCTAAGTTGTGACG
>SOPF01019620.1:0-12754 GCA_012979155.1 Hypericum perforatum
AAACCTATTTGGAATACTACGATTATTCTATATGTATAAAGAAAACTAAAATCGCAGAGAGGGTGTTTAGCTTCTGCGATTATGTAAGCCCTTATATTCTTTTAGTATATTAACGATAATAGTTCCTGTACATGACGTAATGAATCGTAGATACTACTGTATTGATTGAGGTCAAGGCTTTTGTGTGATCAAATGACTTGGTGTTGATGATTTGGTTTAATTATTTTGCATGAAAACCTGTAATCTATCTGTTCTGAAAATTGATTTGACTGGCTTAGTTTATATTGGGATTATTTTTACGCATCTGTGGCCGCGGAGGAGTTAAATACTGTCTGTGACCCGCGAGGGCGTTCTGAATGATTTGAAATCTGCGGAGGGGGTATATCCTGTTTGTGACCCGCAGAATTCTGTCATGAATTATGTGGAACTTGTCGGAATTATTTCTACGCATCTGTGACCGCGGAGGGTTAAATACTGTCTCTGACCCGCGAGGGCATTTTGAATGATCTGTATTCCGCGGAGAGGGTATATCCTGTCTATGACCCGCGGAATTCTGTCATGAATTAAGTAAAACTCCGAAGTGTCTGTCATTTGTTAAGTATTTTGTTTGAATATTGTTTAGTGTGCGGGTCTTTTGCATGGTCGTAATCATTCTGTCTAATTCGTTTACATGCTTTGTTATATGGATATTTGAGCTAGGTTAGGAAGAAAATATGTACAACTTACTAACGAGAAGGTTTTCTGCGTGTCTTCTTCCTTGCAATAAAGATAAGTACGGGAATGTCGTCCCACAAGGACTTGGTTATAGGCCGCTAACTCGACTTGACTACTAGTTTAGGACTATGGTTTGGATATTGTTGATGACGATTCTTAACTCTAAGTGTAACTAATTGAACTACAAGAGACACAATCCATTTCCAAAACACAATGTACACTTCAATCAAAAGCACTTGTCACAATTTAAGCACTTCAATCAAAGGCACAAGTCACGACTACGAATTATAACGATTCTAACAAATTAAGCAAAGTGGGCTAGGTACTTATAACAATCGAAATAACATAATGATACAAGGGGGTTACAAAGTTCAATTGTGATCCGAGTTTTTCTAAGGCAACATATTCATGCTCTCGCTATAAATAGTCTAAATCGATCCTTGACAAGTTTTCAATGAATTAGATGTGCTCTCGCCTCCAAAAACTCATTTAGTCCTATCAATTACCAATTGTAAGCATAACCCTTTGGATAACTAATTTCTCATGAGATCTCTCATCAAAAGATCATTAATCATCTAATCAATCAATCATTCAATCTCAATTCCTCTCGGATATTTAAATCAAATATAATCATGGTTATGGTGATCAAGTAAAACCAAGCATTAAGATTATTGATTAGAACACAATATTAATCATTAAATCTTCCCCTCTAGATCATTAGCTACTTAGAAATCATATAAGCACCAATCCACAAAATAACTACTCACACATAGCTATTAACAAACTAAACATTTTATTTAACATAAGTAAAACAAGCATGTAAATAATTAAAGAATTAAGAGGAGAGAAAGCTCATGAAGTGTTCTTCAAGTTTTTCCTTCTTCAAAGCTCTCAAGCCAATCTTCAAGTGTTTTTCAATTATCAAGGATGAGTGGAAAACAAAGTTAAAGTTAAGTTTAATCTAGTTAACTCAATCTAAATATCTAAATTGTCTCCAGTCTTCTCAATTCTCTTCCTTCTTCCTCAAGTAGCAGCCACGGAATTTGGCCAAGGCACTCATCTTGGGCCCAAATTTTGCCTCCAAATTCGGCCCACTCGGGTGGAAAATCGCCAGATTTGGACTCCGACTTTGAACACGATTTTTGACCATTTTAGACTCCGAAATGGACGAAGACCCTTAGAGAAGAAGTTGTAGCCCTGGATGTCGGCTTTCTAACGCCATCTCACTTGCCTCCATTGGATGCCGTATGCGAAAGTTATCGCTATTTTAGTCACCAGAGGTCAATCCACGTCAAAAGCCCACGGCCCATAGTTGTTTGTCCTTCCTTTCCGGCCGGCCCGATTGCGTTCGATGAAGCATGGCGCATCTGAAACCTCCATTTAGCACTCCAAACCTACGAAACCAAGGAAAACACAATAAAACTCAAAAGACATCATGAAAATGGACAATGCATGATATTCACATTAATACCATGCATTTCCAACACTAGCAAAAGAAACAAAGACAAAAAGGCTCTAAAAATACATACAAAAGATGAGTGTTTTCACACTCATCACACCCCCACACTTGAATCATTGCTTGTCCTCAAGCAATGCTTAAGCGAAAACAAAAGACTCAAAACACAAAACACAACAAAGACAAGAAAACAATCAAGCAAACAAAAGATTTGGCATGTCAAATTCTCCACTTAACTCCCCCTCAAAATATCCAAGCTCAAATCACAAGATCACCCCACTCCAAGCTAGTTCATCAACTAAAACGTCAAGATTAGAAATAGTAAATGTCTCCTACTCAATTGTTTAGAAAAGTATTAAAACTACGTAAAAGACACTAGAGGGTTAAACTCACAAGGATTCGGAAAGTTTCTCACTCAATTTGTAAGTGGTCAACTACCTATCTCTCACATAATTGGCCGATATATTTCAAAGCATCCTACGTCCTACTAAGTTGCATCTCAAGGTCGCATAATCGCTAATGATCGGGGACAAATATAACAAAAGGGTAGTAACTAGGCAAAGGTATATAAGAGATGGTATCATGTAGTAGCTCAACTACCAAATTCGAGGACATGCTTTACAAAAACTAATCACTCGTCTATTCTAAACATTCTCACCAAGCACAATTCACTCAAATTTCCCAATTTCACCCAAATGCTAATTACTGTGAAGCACTACACTTGCCAAATTTAAATCACTTTTTTCTTCTTTTTCTCTTGCTTTTCACTTTATTTTTCTTTCTTTTTCCCCTTTTTTTGCATTTTTTTAATACATTTATATACACAAAAGTACAAATGAAAACACATAACACTAGGCTTCGCAGTTTTAGCCATTCTACTAACTGAAGTCCCAAAAATTCAAACCATATTCACACCAACCTACCCACTAAACCCGAATTACATCATCCCTAACATGTCCAAGAATTCTATAGTCAAAGGTAAGGGAAATGATGAAATGAAGGCTAAGTTTGGTTAGGCTAGGATAATCAACAAGAAGTTAAGCTCAAATGGTCAAAATAAGGGATTTTGTCTAAGAAGTACAAGGCTCAATGTCAAGGAAAATGTCTGTCCCCTACACTTTGCTCCTACGCAACCGAGACGATAACAAGTACTAGCAGGATACCTCAATTAACCAGACTCAAGAATGCCCCTCATGAATAATTGAAGACTGGTGTCTCCTCATTCGGCTTAATTTTCCTTACAAGGTTCACACATAAACCCTCTAGTCTAATCTAAATAGCTAGACCACTAACCTAAACAACCGAGTTTGAGAAATCTACCAATTCCTAATCATTGAGCTCTAGCTAAATTCCTAACTAAGAACGTGACAATCTTCTAAAACAAGCTTAAAAAAGTTTGAGGGGGGGTCAAATTTTGAAAATTTCATGCCAAAACTTTTATTTGCACAAACAACCTACACAAGGACCTAAACATAATGGATTCCATGGAATCCTCCCCCATACTTAGAAGACACTTTGTCTTCAAAGTGAACAAACAAGATACTAATAAGCACCTAAAGATATGAATAAACTAATCTCAAAACACGCATACAAAAGCACAAACAAAAGTACATATATATTTCACATCGAAACAAAGGAAATAAACAAACATATAAAACATAAATATTACACACCAAATCAACGAAACAAAATTAACACAAGCACACCAAAACATAGACAAATTAAAAACAAAAATAAAAGAAAAAAGGAAACGGAGTGCTCCCTTGTCAATCTTGTTGAGGAGGAGGAGGAGGAGGTGGTATGTAGTTGGCACCAAAGCTTGTAGCCCATGCTCTCATCCATTCTTCATGGGCTTGTTGTTGAGCAAAGCAGACTTATTGTGCTTCCTCTATTCGAGCAAAAGCCCCTTCTAATCCCTGCACACGTGAATCTACTACATTCAAACGTTCACGAATGTCATTATCATTTACCTATATTGTTGGACCTTTTTGCCTTAGACGTTCCTGGACAGCTTTGCGTTCCTCCCATTCTTTATACGTCACAACTTCCTTTTTATCACTCTTCGTCTTCTTAATGAGCTTGTAGTCGGTGAGCTTATAGATGTCCAGGTCCCATGGATAAACCTTGTTCTTAGTTTCAAAGGCGTCATACTCAGTAGGGAAAAGGTTAGCTACCACAGTAGAAATAATATGACCGAGATATCAACAGCTGGGTTGTTTAGCATCTATAATACGTTGAAAAACATCTAAAACCATTCCAAATGTCCAAAATGGTTCCTGCTCTCTAAAGCAATGGATAGCATACAACTGAGATTGAAATACCTTACTCTCCTCCCATTGTCGGCTAAAGGTGATAGTCATGAAATAGTGCAATAAGGCAAGTATGGGGTCCTTAATGAGCACACTAGGTGCATTACCAGATTCATAGCGTTCAAACCCCGTGATTTCAGCCCATTCTCTATGTGCTTTGCTACGAGGCTCAAAATCTAAGGTATTACCCCCAGATTGAAGGTGGCAAATCTTATTGAAATGGTTTTCCTTAACCGTAAATTCAGTATCGAATAAACGGGCACTAAAGGACTTGTGATTCTCAGCTATTGTCAGAGTACTATAGAATTCACGCACACCTTCTAACCTAGCAGCAATGGTATGATCAGCATAGAATTCCCAACCAAAATGTTTCAATGCCCTACGAAATCTCTCATCTAACCCTAAGGTTTTCATATCAGTCCAATTCACTTCGTAATGAGCAATTGTATCAATCTTTAAGAATCGAGAATACTTTTCTCCCTCCCAATCATGGTAGATTGCGAAGGGAGCCCCAAATTGCTCGATAATGTTGGGAAGATCTGTTGGTGGAGATGGTGGTGTAGCTTTACGTACACGCTTCATTGCTTTCTTGCCTCGAGTAGTCCTTGAAGTTCCTTTGTCCGCCATTGATTCAATCTACAAATTAGTGAAAGAAGAAAGATTAGGGTATTAGGTTTTTATCTTAACTCCTTGGAATGGATGCCGGCGGTTGAGATTGTAGGAGGGAGGAAGTAAGGGATTGTGGGTTTTTGGGAGATTGTTGAATGAAGTGGGTGTTTATGGTGGAGAAGAATAAGAAGGAGAAGTTGGGTTTGAAGATTTGGGTATGTGTGTTTGAGAGGAATGAGAGGGAGAGGAAGTGTTGAAAGTGAAAAATGTTTGAAATGGGTGAAGAGTGGAAGATTTTTGGGTGTTTAAAGAGGTTTTGGGTAAAGTTGGCGGGAGCCAATTTTTTTTTTGCGGCCGCACTCAATTTTCTCTGTGAAAAATTGGTGCCCGCCAATGATTTCTTGCGATCGCCAGGTGTAGACAATTGGTGGCAACCAACTTTTTCTTGCGGGAGCCAACGTTTTTCTCTGAGTAAACTTGGCGGCCGCTAGTGTTTTCTTGCAATCGCCATTTGTTAGTTGTTGGCGGCTGCCAGAAATCTTGGCTCCCGCCAGGTCAGTCTTCAAAAATTGCATACCATTTTGGTCGATCCCAAAACGAGTGCCTAGTGTTACGAACCTCCCTGAGCTTCTTCTCTCATGCTTAGCCATGCACTCCTCAATGATATCATCAATCAAACCAAATCATCAAAGCAATTGAAAACACATTAAAGTCCCAAATTTATCAAGACAAGTGAGAAAAACATTCAAACTAACAATATGCATCAAGACAATAGGTACAAATATGCAAACACACAAACTTCAACCAAACACAATATAAGAACATGCATACTTTACAAACTTCATGAGGAACTAAAAATTGAAATTACACTATTTTTTTTTGCTTTTATTTACACTGCGTTCCTGGAAAGCTTGAAAACCAGACGCCCCAAGTTTATGGGTCACAACTTCAACTTCAAAATTCGCAATTCACATAACTCCTCAATGGCATACCAAGCAGAACTCCCTCGCCGAGCGACCTTTTCAGCGTATAGCTTAACGGCGTCTTGGCGGAGTAGCGTGGTACGCTCATCTTAAGAGTTTGTAGTGTTCTTGCTACATTCTCCATCATGCTCTAATTTCCCGTAGCGAGGACAAAATCCAAATCTTTTCATTCTTCGGTAGTAAGCCATCTTTGACGTTCCTCTTGAGTGCTTCAAGTAATTCATTTCACTGCACTCAAGTCTTAAAGATTCTTTGGCTCTACAAAGAATGATTAGGGAAATGTCGATTGGGATTTGTCGAGCAAGTAAGACTCTAAGTAAAAGAAAATATTTCATGCAAAATATCCTGTTCTTTAATCTCTGCAGGTAAAAGAGGACACAAACTCTAAAAACTAAAAATTATCTACTATATACACTAACATGCTTTCAAATTCTCAATTGCTTTCAGAGAAAGTAACAGCTTGTACCTCCGAATGCCGCTCAACTTCGCCACCAAGGTAAATCTTACACCTTTGGCCATTCACCTTAAACAATTCTCCATCCCTTCCTTCTAAGTCAAGTGCTCCAAATGAGAAATCTTTCACAATTTTGAATGGACCGCTCCACTTGGACTTTAGTTTGCTCGGGAAGAGTCTCAAACGAGAATTATAAAGAAGAACTTGTTGTCCCTCTTTAAACTCTTTCTTTACAATATAAGCATCATGCCTCTTCTTTGAACTCTCTTTGTAGAGGCGCACACTTTCAAATGCCATGTCTCTTATTTCATCCAACTCTTCTAGTTGGAGCACTCGTCTCTCACCGGCCTTTTTATAATCATAGTTAAAGGTCTTAATTGCCCAAAACACACGGTGTTCAAGTTCAACCGGAAGGTGACATGCCTTTCCATGAACAAGCTTGTATGGCGACATACCAATAGGCATTCGAAAAGCCGTCCTATACGTCCACAAGGCATCATCAAGTTTGTTCGCCCAATCTTTTCTCTCTCCTCCCACTGTCTTCTCAAGAATTTTCTTGAGTTCCAGATTTGAGAGTTCTACCTGACCACTTGTTTGAGGGTGATAGGGTGTAGCAACTTTGTGAGTCACCCATACCATTTCAATAAAACTTCAAATGGTCGGTTGCAAAAATGCAAACCTCCATCACTAATGATTGCTCTTGGTACGCCAAACCTCGAAAAGAGCTTTTTGATAAAGCGAATCACTACCTTAGCATCATTCGTTGGTGAAGCCCAAGCCTCAACCCACTTAGACACATAATCAACGCCTACTAAAATGTACTTGTTTCCATAGGAGGTTGGAAATGGTCCCATAAAGTCTAAACCCCAAACATCAAAGAGTTCAACTTCAAGGATTCCAGATTGTGGCATCTCATCCCTCTTGGAAATATTCCCGGTTCTTTGACATCGATCACATTGAGCAACAAATGTCCTAGCATCTCTAAAAATATTGGGCCAATAAAACCCACATTCAAAGACTCTTGATGCCGTTCTCGTCGCTCCATAGTGACCTAAATATGGGGTGTTATGACATTGTGCTAAAATGTTTCCTACTTCATTATCGGTAATGCACCGTCTAAGCATTCCATCATTGCACCGCTTGAATAGATAAGGATCATTCCAAATGTAGAATTGAGCATTCCATTGAAGTTTTTTCCTTTGAGGATAGCTCAAATCATTTAGAATAATTCCTCCTACCAAGTAGTTGGCAATGTCAGCAAACCAAGGAACATCCATCTTGTTCAATAACATCAAAGTTTCATCTGGAAACTCTTCTTAAATTCATCCTTGTGTCTCCATTCCATCACTCTTCTCAATGCGAGATAGATGATCTGCTACTACATTCTCTGATCCTTTCTTATCCTTGATGGACAAGTCAAATTCTTGTAGCAATAAAATCCATCGCATAAGCCTAGGCTTAACATCTTGTTTAGAGAACAAATACTTCAAGGCCGCATGGTCAGTGTAAATGATCACCTTCGATCCAAGCAAGTATGGACGAAATTTGTCACAAGCATAGACCACCACTAATAACTCCTTCTCAGTTGTCGTGTAATTGAGTTGGGCACCCGCCAACACCCTGCTAGCATAGTAAATCACATGAAGCTTCCCTTCCTTCTTTTGACCAAGCACACATCCTAAAGTAATGTCACTTGCGTCACACATCAACTCAAATGGTAAATTCCAATCCGGAGATGAAATCACCGGAGCTGTGACAAGAGCTTTCTTTAACAAAGTAAATGCCTTAAGACAAGGCTCATCAAAGTTGAAAGGTACTTCCTTCACTAGCAAGTTAGTAAGCGGCTTTGCTATAAGAGAGAAATCTTTGATAAATCATCGGTAAAATCCTGCGTGTCCAAGAAAAGCTCTCACTCCTCTAACTGAAATTGGTGTGACCATCTTCTCTATGGCTTCCGTCTTTGCTCTATCAACTTTCATATCAACTTTGGATGTCTTATGTCCAAGAACAATGCCCTCATCTACCATGAAATGACATTTCTCCCAATTGAGAACAAGGTTCTTTTCTTCACATCTCTCCATAACTCTATCCAGATTTTCCAAGCAATTATCAAATGAATCTCCAAACACCGAGAAATCGTACATAAAGATCTCCATAATCCTTTCATTCATTCCCCAAAATATTGCTTCCATGCATCATTGGAATGTCACTGGAGCACAACAAAGTCCAAACGGCATTCATCGTTATGCAAAAATACCAAAAGGACAAGTGAAGGAAGTCTTCTCTTGATCCCTTGGGTAAATCGCAATTTGATTATAACCGGAATATCTATCAAGAAAACAATAATGGGAATATCTAACAATTCTCTCTAACATCTGATCAATGAATGGGAGAGGAAAATGATCATTGCGTGTTGCATCGTTCAATTTCCGATAGTCAACACACACTCGCCATCCAGTCACTGTTCTCATAGAAATGAGCTCACCTTCTTTGCTAATCACAACCATCATCCCCCCTTTCTTTGGGACACAATGTATTGGGCTCACCCATTCACTATCCGATATCGGATAAATGATTCCTGCCTCAAGGAGCTTAATCACCTCCTTCTTCACTACTTCTTTCATGTTTGGGTTTAACCTCCTTTGCCGGTCCACCTTCGGCTTTGCTCATTCTTCCATATGGATATGATGCATAACTATCTTAGGACTAATCCCTTTGGTATCGGATATTTGCCAAGCCATGACATTAATCCGCTTGTTCACAATCTTAAGCACCTTATCCTCTTCCTCCTTCGAGAGTTTGTTGGAAATGATAATCGGTAGTTTCCTTTCTTCTTTCAGGAAAGCATACCTCAAATGAGAGGGTAGCTCTTTCAACTCCAAAAGAGGAGCCTTGATGATAGAAGGTGGAGTCCGATATTTCAAATTAAGTTCCATCTCTCGCATGATGACTTTGTTATCAACTTCCTCCTCAAACTCTTCTAAATTCTCCTCTTCTTCCTTGGGAATTACATCATCATAAACATCCTCAATGCTTAAGAGGATCTCCTTCTCCACTTCACGGACACACTCATCCAAAACATCTATCTTCATGCACGTGCCTTCATCCAAAGGATGGCGCATGACCTTTGTCATCTTGAATTTTACTTTCTCCTCCCCTGCCCAAAGTACCAATTTACCATCGTGAACATCTACCAAAGCACGCGCGGTGTTGAGGAAAGGTCTTCCAAGAATTAGAGGACAACTTTTATCCTCTACAAAATCTAGCACCACAAAGTCCACCGGAAAGATGAATTTATCAATCTTCACGAGGACATCCTCAACAACACCAAATGGTTTCTTAATGGTTTGATCGGCCAATTGGAGAAGCATCGAAGTATTCTTCACCTTGCACAAACCTAGTTTCTTGAATGTAGAAAGAGGCATCAAATTAATGCTTGCCCCCAAATCACATAGGTACTTAGGAAACTCAATAGCTTCGATAAAGCAAGGGATAGTAAAACTCCCTGGATCTTGCAACTTTGTTGGGAGATCCTTTGAGATAAGAGAGCTACACTTAGCAGTGAGTGCAACCATCTCTCCATCGTCCCACTTTCGCTTTTTCGTGATGAGTTCCTTCAAAAATTTGGTGTAGTACAGAACTTGATCAAGCATCTCTAAGAAAGAGACGCTGATTTGGACGTTCTTCATTTTTGACATAAATCGAAGAAACTTATCGTCCATCCCATTCTTCCTCTTAACCCTTTGAGGATAGGGTAGAGGAGGAACATATGGTGGTGGTGACACATACACTTCTTCTTCCGCAACAACTTCTTCATACGGAACCTTCTTTCTCGAAACTTCTTTCTCTTCCTTATCTTTATCAAGAGTCACCACTTCACTCTCATTAGTCTTCTCATTCACTTCTTGAGAAGCTAAATCCTTTCCACTTCTCAAGGAAATTGCATTCACATTTCCTCGAGGATTCATTTCTGTTGAACTAGGAAGAGAACCGGATTGTCGGTAGAAACTTGCTTTTGCTATTTCTCCAAGTTGTATTTCCATGTTATGCATAGCAGTAGCTTGTCCCTTAAGAATTTGCTCCAAGTTGTTTTGCCTTGATCCTTGCTGATTTATAGCATTTAGGATCTGTCCTTGTGGCTAACAACTCCACCAACTTCTTGCATAAACTTATCCATTTTCTCAAACTTCTCTTCCATAGCTCCCATTCGATCTGTCAAGTAAGCTCGTTGTTGAAAACCAGATGGTGCTCCTTGTGGTACACGTAGAGGAAGTCCTTTATCAGGAACAAGTGCCATGTTATCCGCACTATTTCCTCCTTTCCATGAAAAGTTGGGATGATTCCTCCATCCAGGATTATAGGTAGAAGAATATGGGTTATTTCCCATCCTATTCGCTACTTGGCCTTGCCCACTAACATAATGTGCTTGCTCCATCGGTGGATTCATCATTGCACATTGATCCATCTCATGGCCAACATTGCCACAAATCTCACAAGTTGTTGACATTTCAACCATGTTGACTTTACTTGTGCTCATTTCATTCATTCTCTTCGTCGATAATGATAATTGAGCTTGTACACTATCATCATAACCAAGTTTGATTTTTTGATCTCTAACTGGTTGCTTTCCTCTGTCTTTTTGCCTTAAATGGTTTGTAATTGACAATTCTTCAAGGACATAGTAGGCTTCATCCTTGTCCTTCCTCAAGAAGTTTCCATTAGAAGCTGAATCCACCGTCCCCATTGTAGTTGATTCAAGACCATAGTAAAAGGTTTGGAGTAAAGACTCCTCTGATAAACAATGGTGTGGACAACTCCTTTGCAATTCCTTGAACCGATCCCAAGCTTTACTCAAAGACTCGTTCTCGAATTGTTGGAAGTTATTAATCTCTTTAGCAAGTTGCTTAGTCTTTGAAAAGGGGAAATACTTCTCATGGAATGCATCCGCTAACTCATCCCAAGTAGCAATTAGTGTCTTTACCAACTGCTTATACCACAACTTCGTCTTGTCCCTCAAAGTAAATGGAAATAACCTTAGCAACTTAGCATCCTCTGAAAATCCATTATACTTAAAGGTATCGGCTAATTCCAAGAAATCCAAAATATGTTCATTTGGATCCTCACTCGGCAAACCAAAGAATTGGACCGAGTTTTGGAGCATTTGAATCACAGCCAGCTTGATCTCAAAATTGTTGGCTTGTATGGGTGGGTTCTGAACTCCCGATCTTGCCCTTTTCGAAGTAGGCTTAGAATAATCCATCAAAGATCGTCGTGGAGCTCCATCCTCTAAGTTATCTCTTGGTGCCTCATCCCTTTGTTGAGCCGGATTCTCCATCCTTTCCTTAGATCTTCTTTGTCGTCGTAACAACCTCTCTATCCTAGCTATGTCCGCGTCAAGAAACAAAGGAGGAGTGGTTGTGGATCGAGTTAAGGGCATGCAAACACTCGTTGTACCCAAGCAATGTAATGTAACCTAAGAAAAATAATGTCCTAATCCAAGTTTTCAAACTAATTCAACGTCTATTCCTCAAAGTCCCTGGCAACGGCGCCAATTGACGAGAAGGTTTTTTGCGTGTCTCCTTCCTTGTAATAAAGATAAGTACGGGAATGTCGTCCCACAAGGACTTGGTTATAGGTCACTAACTCGACTTAACTACTAGTTTAGGACTATGGTTTGGATATTGGTGATGACGATTCTTAACTCTAAGTGTAACTAATTGACACCTAACTACAAGAGACACAATCCATTTCCAAAACACAATATACACTTCAATCAAAAGCACTTGTCACAATTTAAGCACTTCAATCAAAGGCACAAGTCACGACTACGAATTATAACGATTCTAACAAATTAAGCAAAGTGGGCTAGATACTTATAACAATCGAAATAACATAATGATATAAGGGGGTTACAAAGTTCAATTTTGATCCGAGTTTTTCTAAGGCAACATATTCATGCTCTCGCTATAAATAGTCTAAATCAATCCTTGACAAGTTTTCAATGAATTAGATGTGCTCTCGCCTCCAAAAACTCATTTAGTCCTATCAATTACCAATTGTAAGCATAACTCTTTGGATAACTAATTTCTCATGAGATCTCTCATCAAAAGATCATTAATCATCTAATCAATCAATCATTCAATCTCAATTCCTCTCAGATATTTAAATCAAATATAATCATAGTTATGGTGATCAAGTAAAACCAAGCATTAAGATTATTGATTAGAAC
>SOPF01019622.1:0-18946 GCA_012979155.1 Hypericum perforatum
GGTTTAACGGAGAAGAGGATTAGAGTGGCGGACGAGTGAGACAGTGGAGAAAGGAAGGGGTGTGTAGATAGATAACTAGAAGGGATTGATATGGTCAACGGAGAGTTAAAAAGGGCAAAGTTTAGGTAATTGCAAATTGTGTTTGGTAATTTCGAAACTGTTACCTGAAATTTCATGGTCAGCTGCAAAGCAAGTACAGTGAACTTTGTAATATCTTTAAAACAAAGTATTTTTCTTGCGAGTAAAATTGAGTTAGGAGTGATTATGTTTAGGTTACCTTCTTTGGAAACAAAGTACGAAAGTTTTCCCTGCTCCTAGTTATCAATGACTTTAGAGGTGACCAATATTTTTTTCCTGGTGGACGCTTTATTTAGGATCGGATTCTATCTTGTAGAGGGAATGGGATTATATGCGGACTACTAAAAATTAGTCCGTATCCTGCGGATGATTTTTAGACCTTAGGATGAGGATTTATTTTATAAAATTTTGATCCAAGGGTTAGTATTAATAAGGGTAAAATGGGTATTATGTTAATCCACAATTCAAATCTCTAACCACCCCAAATATCCCCAAACCCCATAACCTTCCATCTCCCTCCCTTTGTAATTTGAAATTTAAAATCTGTAATCCCCTATCCTAATAATTTTAACCTTCCATCTCTCTAAACACACAGAAGCCAAACGCCAAAACCCCTTCTCTCACCGCAATCGCCTCCTGCCTCCGACGCCGGCTCTGACTCCGGTGGCATGCCCTGGCTCGTCGGAATTTGATGAAACCCTGATACGGCGAGGCAGAAGAAGTCCCCGAGACTACAAGTTGCGACCCCGGCACCACCCGACACTACGGCTCGAGCCCACCACTTTGTCTTGCCGTCCCGACACTCGATCTCTTATTTCTGATGTCGTCGATCTGGTACTCCGCCACACCTATTCGCCATCCCGACCAGGTACGTAACATATAGCATATCGGTTCTGTGATTTTTGTATCGTCTACTTCGTTTATTGATTTATTTGGGTTCACTCTTTTCTTTTGGTGTACTCGATTTACATTGTTGAGTACCTTGGTACTGCAATCTTTGTACGTTTTAGTTTATAATTGGTACCCTTTTTTGGAATTTTGGTACCTTTTGATATACTGGTATCTTTTTGTAGTATAATGGTACCTTCGTTTTGAAATATTGTTACATTTGTTCTATAACATTGGTACCTTTGGTATCAAATATTGGTATATGTACAATGTGCAAGAGTAAGTTATTCCTATTTTTCTCCTTAAATATGGTTACTGAGTGTTCATATACAACGTCTGTACTTGTTATATGCAATAATGGTATTACTGGTATCCTGTTTTGTAGTTTTGATACTCTGATTTACTAAATTGGTACCTTGATGCTGCAATCTTGGTACTTTATCCAAAATATTGGTACTTGTTTTTGAAATGTTGGTTCTTTTTTACGAAATATTGGTACCCTTTTGAGGTACAGAGGTACCTTTTTTTTCATATATGGTACAAGTCTTATGCTATGCTGAGTTATGAAACTTTAGCTTCGAATTATATTTAACTATGTAAACAACTTACAAGTCTTATGCTATTCTGATTTTATATAACGTAGGTTGATTTTCTGATGTGGAACTATCCTAGCATTGACAAGATGTCACGGAGGCCCTTCATGCCTACTCCTTTCTATCCCACATATAGTTATGGAAGGTTTTCGCGAGCCAGACGGCGTATGAGGTACAGGCCATACTGATGCTAGGAAGTTCGTTCTTCGGTGGCCAGCGATTTATATTGTATGGCTGAAATATCTGGTTTAAAGGCAAATGTTAGTGTCACAACCCGTAACCTAATGGTCACGACCGGGCTTACAGTTAGACTCGAGCTTTTGCTCTAATCGACTGCACGTACGCTCACAAGTCATGCACGAAACCGATGCTAGAATGCTTATCTGTTGTAGTTACATTTCCTGATTTATGTTTCCAGTTGGGTGTTATGTAATCGCAATAATTAGTCTTACATCTCAAATTTTCAGTCCTCCCTTATGGAAAACTTTTACTGCTTGTGACAGATTTTAATTACTGATTGTATGATGACATTATTGTTTTAAAAAAAATTCTAATTCCTAACCACACCAAATATCCCCAAATCTCGTAACTCTTTCAATTCCCGTAATCCAATATTGTGGTGATGATTTAAGTACCATTACTGTAAAAAAAGTACCAATAGTAAACACAAATGAACCGCTATTACAGAACAGAGGCACCAATATTATCACTAAAGGTACCAATATATGGGCATATGTATTACCATGACTCTGCGAATTAGCTGATAATGATTCCTTGTTTTCAGAATTGTTTGGAGATTCCATTATTGTTGTAGCTTCAAAATTTATTTAGATAGTTAATCATCATGGTAAGTGAACAAGAATCGTTAAAATTAATCCAACGTTGTGGTAATGATTTAAAAAGAGTGATAATATTATACATAAGTACCATTATTGTGATAAATGTACCAATAGTGAACACAAATGAATCATTATTACTGAACAGAGGCACCAATATTATCACTAAAGGTACCAATATATGGGCATATATATTAACATGACTCCGCAAATTAGCCGAAAATGATTCTTGATTTTCAGAATTGTTTGGAGATTCCATTGTTGTTGTAGCTTCAAAATTTATTTAGATAGTTAATTATCATGGTAAGTGAACAAGACTTCTGCAGCCACCTCCGAAATCTCGCCCCGAGCAATCAATCTGCCTCTGCCAGCTTGACCTTGGGCCTATGGAGGGAGAAGAAGGTGGAAATTACCCACCCTGCCACGCCATTGAGATTCTCCAGAAATAGCTGTTTTATTTCAAAAGAGTGAAAAGATTTAACAAAGGTACCATTATTATAATAAAAGAACCAGTATTGTAATAAAGGTACCAGAACTAAACATAAATGGACCATTATTGATGAAGAGAGGTACCAAAATTATCACTAAAGGTACCAATTTCTGGGCATGACCTTTACTCTGCGAATTAGCCGACGATGAATCATGGTTTTCAAAATTGTTTGGAGATTCCATTGTTGTTATAGCTTCAAAATATATATATAGATAGTTAACTATCACGGTTCGTGAATAACAAATTGATTTACCTTCGTCAGGCACCTTTGAGGGTGACAAATCCATGCTTAATTCGATGAAGATGATAGTTTCCAAGATGACGCCGGCGACGGGACTGGTGTTTTGTTTTGAATTGTAGATTTGATTAAAGTGAATTTTGATCTTACAAATGAGGTACGGGGGTTTTGAATAATTGGGAATGCTGTGAATGAGTTGAGGAGAGAGATATGCCGTAACAGCAAGAAAAAGAAGAATGTTTGTGGGGTTTGTTTTTCCATTTTTATAATCAGCCTTTTTGTGTGTAGGTAAAGACTTCTATACCCTTAATCCCCATGGTGCGGATTGATGCAATCCGCAGCTAATCTGGACTTCTTGTAGAGTTATGTGCAGGATGATAATGGTGTTTAAGGGAGAGAAGTAATATGGTCAAAGGGAAAAATTAAAATAGTAAAATAGTGTGTGCGTAGGCCAAGAAGATAAAGGAGACCAAGAGATTTTTAACACGTGTGCCATATTTTGTTTGATTTTCACCAAATCACAATAAATCAAGTGTAGCAAAACAAAGATACATAACCGTCACCAAAATAGCTATTACAGGGAACTAAAATAACATACTACCATAATTAACATTAAAAAAAAAAGAGAAACACGATTGACCTAATCCCAACCTCACAGTACAACTAAGAATTTCAATCAGAAAATTGATTCTAAAAGGAAAATGTGAACACAAACTCCGTGAATAGCCACAATATCTCGATGGTTGTTGAACCCCACTCGCAAACAATGATGAGCAATCGCTAGCAATGTAATCTACTGGCATCGTCAAAGGTCGTGGACGACAATGTTGCTGAACTTGCAAGGGACGACAGTTGGGAGAGATTGAAAATTAGGATTTTTGTTTGTTTTGGAGAGAATAGAAAAGTTTGAGAGACGGTTGGGAAGGATTGTGAACTAGGATTTTTGTTTACTTTAGAGAGAAGAGAATAGTTCAATAAAATAAAATTATGTAATGACACAATAGTCCCAATGAGTTTTGGCCATCATATGTTGTTTATAATTAAAAAATTCAATCTAATTACTCATATTTAATCCAGATTAGTTCTGGATCATTTTACTCATCCAAGACTAAATCCATTCTCACTTTATTTATATGAAATTATAAGCACGACTGGGGTCTTCGTGGTCTAAGATAATGTAATCATCAATAAGAGTAACATAAGCATGATACTTTTTATTAGTACACCACCCAAGCTATTACTACTCAACACCTAATTTCTGTTAAAGCTATAATATCTATTACAGTTATAGTTTTCAATTTTGCAATATAACTGGTCGGATAAGATTTTGGGAGGAATACTGGATTGTCTGTTCAATAAGTAGAAGTCATTAGTTGTCTGCTCTCATGGTCAGCCAATTAGATGATAGAGAATAAAAATACATACGCTCGTGAAGCTTATCAACCAACAAAATTAGGGTTAGGTTAAACCAATTTTTTTTTTCAAAATTAACAAATTAGTATAAAAAAAACCTAAATCCAAAAAGTAAAAAAACTACAAATCTTATCTGTTCCAATATTGAGGACAATAAGTTCTACTAGACCTTTAGTGTTCATCAGAAACCCTAAGACTGCAACCTCCCTGAATATGACCTTAAACAACATCGACACCCTCATCGTCCCCACGATTTTCCCAAAGTAGGCGGTGAAGATGAGGAGCGGAAGCATCGCCCACGACTAGGCCTTGCTGATGCTCATGACATTGGTCTTCAACCCACTAGAGGCAAATTAGAGAGGCAAGAACAGGCACAAAACAAGGTCATTGATCTTCTCGATGTGGACACTCGCGAAGGGTCCATCCTAGGGAACCAGGACCTCGATCATGACTAGGAGTAAGCAAAATATCTAGTACTTGTTGTCCAAATCCAAATTTGAATTTTTTTTCAAATTTGAATTCAAATAATTTTGAGTTTGAATTTGGATTCGGATTATCCAAACTTTAAAGCTGAATTTGAATTCAGATTCAGATATTAAAAAAAATTAGTTCAGATATCTGAACTATCTGATTTAATTTACCTTTTAAAAATTAAGTATAGGTAGGTATGGGATTTGCATATGGTTTGGGTCTGGACTCATGTAAATGGGTTATTTTATTAGTATTTTTATCATAGTTTTCAATTTCACAGTCTGATTGTGTCATGACCCAAACTCGGATCACTAACCGGTGTTAGACTATGCTAACCTACTATGAATACCATAATCTAGTAAGCCTCGACAAACACACACAATAAACATCTTATCTAGAGCGTGAATACAATTTACATCAATATATTATAAATAGGTATAATTCTAGTCATAAGTCTAGGACCTCAATATGTACAATGAAGCAACATAGATTATGAAGAAGAAGTACCATCTAGAGACCTTCAAAAGTAACCCGGATGAAGACACGGGTTAGACTAGAGGAATGGACAAAAGACACTTTTTATATGCCAATCAACACCTAGACTTCTTCTTCACCTGTGGAGTGGAGGGAAGTATTTTGGAATACTTAGCTAGTAGATATTATAGGTAACATATATTTAACCAAACACATAATCACATCATACACATGAATTGCCAACATAAAGTCAAAACATCAAAGCAATACTTCACAAATAAGGTCATCAAAGTACCACGTATCAACATAATTAGATTTCATATATTCAGAAATAGACACTTCACACAAATTGGATGAACTTCATATAGATTCCAGTTATCCACAAACAAACACATCACATAATCAGATGAGCTTCAGATAGGTCTAGATTATGTCACTCCCACACCGACATGAGGATACCATATCTTGAAGGCGCCATCAGAACAAACTCTATAAGCCAAACATAGCATATCAGAATCTAACGTATCCTCAGTATATGTGCATGTATGCCAACATTCCTAGTTGGTCACAAATAGGTCTCATCATTCACCATCACTTAAGTGACTCACTAAACATACATATTGAACACGACTTATCGGCAACATGTACACAAATTGGACAAATAACCCTAAATCGGACAATTTCCTAAACAACGTTAAAGAACATTTAGACAAGATCCAAACATACCGCATATTTCAAACCAATACAAATATACCAAATCAATCACATAAGCACATATAGTTGACTAAAACAAATGTTATACATAATATATACTTACTGAACACGTCACACAAATTGCACAAAGAGAAGTTATGTGCTTCACTTTATATCTCTCGATGCTCAGATTCAAATTATTGGTCGATTAGCTAAAAGAACAAACCCACTATCATTGCCAACCTCTCAAGCTTATAGGAAACATCGAAACTCAACCTAAAACCCAAAATTTGAATTCTTACAAGGCAAACCTCAATATCATGTTAAAATCCACAAATCACACCCTTTAAGCTTAACTCTTCATCCATCTTTCACACAACTTCAAATTCTACCTTCAGCTCACCTAAATCTCCATCATCTAGATCCACAAAAGCTTATTCAAATACTCACACACTAGCTTCTCTAAGGTAAGGAAAGGATCTCTACACAAGCAAAGCAAAACCTTACCTAGGCCTCCAAGTTGTCAAGATCTTCACCATTTCCTTCCTTCTCTTCTTCTCATATTTCTCTCCTTCTCCTACTCACTCTCTCTCTATCTGATTCTTCTAGTGGACAAGAGCAAATTGGTCAAATCCTAAGTCTCCTCAAGATATTTCTCTAAAAGGATGGATAAAATAGTTTAAAAACAAATTTTTTGGGTAATTCAGTGGGCACTGGAGTACCCAGTGGTCACTGGGTCCTCGACCAACTTTCTTGTACCCCCCCAGCGGGCGCTAGGGAGGCCAATGGTCGTTGGGGGCCACTAGACACTAACTTCAATCGCAAATCACAAAATTTAAATCTGTAAAGTTGTAGATCTAGGTTTTACAGATCTGCTCGTCTTAAAATCACGCAATTTAGAGCTCGTATGAGGAAGTTATGGCTATTTTACTAAAGATTAACGAAATAAGCCTAAACATTCCTAAAACTAACGCAACAAAATTAGTCAAAGGTTGAGGGTCTTTGGACCTAGCAATCATTATAAGTATAGCAATAATAGGGGTCATAATAGACTGGCAGTCCGACTAATCAAATCACCTTTCTAAATGCAACCTGGCATATGAATATACATACTTCTGGGGTATGTTCCAACCGAACAATTTTTGGTTCAACCAGTCAAAATCATGGTATAGTTGAACCAGAAATTTTTGGTAGAACCAAAAATAGAAAAAAGTACCAAATCTCCTAAACCTAGATGTAAAAAAGTAAAAATTAAAAGTTGAAACTTGAAACTTGAAACTCAACCTCCCACCGATGATGCTGAAGTCTGCGACCCCCAACCTCTCATATGACCTACCAACAATGTTGAAGCCTTCAATGTCAAACCTCATACATTGATAATACCAAACCTTGCCTATTAATGATGCCAAATCCTTAGACGCTGAAGCTTGCCAGCCGAAGCCTCCGACACCGAACCTCGCCTACCACTCCTTTCGACACCGAGCCTCTCCTGGACTATGACCTATCTCACCTCCCCCTCCCTCCAACATTGAACCTTGCCCGCCGCTCCCTTGAAAGTCGAACCTCTTTCCAAGGTTATCTTATTCTCTCTGTTTAATTAATGTAAGGCTTATATAAGGATGGTGAGCCCGTAGTAAAAAATCATATTACAATTTTTGGTGATACAAGTGACCATCTGATGTGCATAATGTTTACTGACTTGTTTTAGGATCTTTCTTGATAATTTGATTAACAATCTAGTACTTTGATGTGATTATTTAATGTTAGGACTTTGGAAAGCTACGGGAAGTGAGTAAGTGTGATTCCAGGAAGCGAGCCTTAGGAAATTTGAGAGACTGTTTTTCTATAATTGTTGCTTATGGACTACATTAAAGGTTGTTGGAATTGACTTTGAATCTTTGTTGATATGTAAAATTTGAAAAATATGTCTAATTTGGGAGCTGCTCGTCCTAAAACTCAAGAAGATACTATAACACAATCAAGTACCACACGAAGTATGAGACTCAAGACTGATGCAGCATGGGCATATGGTATTGATCTGACAAGTTTAGGAAAGACATCAATATAATGTACCGTTTGTCAAAAAGCCTTTGCATGTAGAGGGATTACTAGGTTTAAGAACTATTTGATTAGAATTAAAGGAGATGTTGTGATATGCAAGAAGGTTCCGAGTGCTATATGGGAAAACTTATAAGTATAAATTCTGAGAATGCTATGAAGTTGAAAGAGAAGTCAGTAACCTATGACTGTTGATAGTGATGAAGTTATTATACCAATTCATTCGAAGAAAATAGGTGTTGAATCTTTTCAGAAGTTATTTAAGTTTGGTGTGGTTGATCATGCTCAACCAAGTATTAAGGCATCATTGCAAAGTAAGGAGTGATGGCATGATTGTGATTTGAGTTAGATAAAGTGGTTTTATGATGATAGACTTCTAATGAATGCTTTGAAATAACCTTATTTACAAATAGTCATTCACAAGAGCGTTGTAATGGGCCATGGATATACACATCCATCATATCATAATTTGCATATTAGCTTGTTAAAAGATGCCAAAAAATCTGTTGAGTTGATTGTTGAAGATTGTAAGAAAAGTTGGAAGGATAGTGGGTGCAATTATGGCAGATAGATGGACAGATGCTAGGTAAAGGCCTATGATCAACTTTTTAGTCTCTTGTCCAAAGGGGATTATATTTGTAAAGTCTGTCGATGCTTTAAATTTCATCTCTGATGCTAAAACATTGTGCAACTTGTTTTCTGAGATTTTTGAATGGGCGGGTGTTGATAATGTTTCAATTTATGACAGATAATAGAGCTAACTATAAAGTAGCTGGTAGGTTATTGAATATGAAGTATATGATAATGTTTTGGACTCCGTGTGTTACTCATTGCATCAACTTCATTATGAAGGACATTTGTGAAATATCGTTGATGAAGTTAACTGCTAATTCCGCTTCTAAGATCACTATCTTTGTATACAATCACAAAGTAACTTTGATATAGTTAAGGCATCATCCAGGTTGGACTGAGATTGTTAAACCCAGAGTTACATGATTTGTGACAACATTTCTTGTACTTCAAAGTTTACAAAAGATTGTAATCAGATTTCTTGGTCAAACAGTATCTTCATCGGGTTGTGAGCGTAATTGGAGCATATTTGATTGGATTCATACAAAGAAGAGAAACCGGCTAGAGCATGAAAGACTTAATGACATGGTGTATATTCATTATAAGTTGTGCTTATGGGACATGTATGAATGCATCTGGAAAAATTAAGAACTAATAATACTTGCTGTCACAATATTGTAATGGTTTGAATGTTTATAGGTCCAAGCACTCAATATAGTCATTTGATTCTGTTGATTATGAATCCATTGACAGAATTTTGGATCACTGAGGAAGTTCAAGAAGGAGAACTTAGTCGAGAAGAATTGGAAACAATGTTGGAAAAAGAACCAATTTTTGTTCAAGAACAAGAAGTTGACTTATAAGTCGATTCCATTCTAAGTAAAGGTTTTTAATATTTTTCATTTTGCAATATTGAGACACATGATAATATCTTTCTAATCTTGTCAATTATTTTATGCATAGACAATATTACAGACCTTGCTATTTCTGGAACGGATTGGGAGAATGAAGATTGGCTAGGATCACAATTTCCAGAACAAGATCCTCTGCTACAAGACTTGCATATTTATTGTTATAATGTTTGATTATTGTACTTCTTGTAAGGATATTTGAATTTGTGATGTTGCTTTGATTGTATGGGTTCTGAATATCGGTTTGAACTTCAATATTATTTAGAATGATCTTTATGTTATTTTTGGATGTGTTGATATTATTTGGAATTAATTTTGAAGTTATTTGGAATGACTTTTGATGTTATTAAGTTTTTATATGTATATATATGGTAAAACTATGTCAATTTGACTTTTGATGTTATTAAGTTTTTTATATGTATATATATGGTAAAACTATGTCAATTTTTTTTGTTAGACCATCAGTTCAACCGATACTATCGTTATTATCAAATTCCAGACAAAAACTGGCTAAACTCTGGAACAGTATTGAAAACTATGGTTTTTATTCATTAAAGTTTCATACTTCCTCCCTCGTGCATTATTTCTTTACTTTATCCATGAAATCCTAAAAGTAATTGAAATAACCAACTTTTATCTTCCAACCTTTTCTTTCACCGCCATCGTAGTCTTCGATGATTATTGAGCAGTCCGACCATCTTCAACTTTCTATTGCTCCAGTAGGCTTCATTTCTACATTTCTAATAGTATTTCTTTTCTTTATCCATTTTCTACATTTCTATTGAGCGCCTGACCATCTTCAAATTTTTTTCAGTGAACTTAGTAGCAATTAATTTGGATTTGTATGATGTTGTTATCCGATATCTTTACTGCCTTAAGTTTAGGAATTTTGAAGCTTCATGTTATTTGCTGGATTGATTCACATGTGGAGTAAATTGGGTCATCGTCTTAACATTCTGTTTTGGTTTTGATCGATGCTTTTTGTGTTATTTACAGGATAAAAATATGAATGTTAAGGTTGAGGAGACTACTGTCACTCTTGAAACAGATAGTTTCACTCCATCAACCACTGTAATCAAAAGAAAAAGGGATATATCATCTAGATTTGAATTTTGGAAGAACTTTAAGAAATTCACTAAAGGAACTGATATGATAGCCCGATGTCTCTATTGTAAGAGAGAAATACGTGCCAACACACAAAACAGAATGGGTCCCATAAAAAACTATTTACTTGTTTACAAGATGAAGCATATTTCATACTCTAAGCAACCAGAATTAATATATATGGGATTACATGGTAAGAAACTTCTTGTCCCTTACAAGTATGATTATGAGGCAGTGAGAAAAACTTTGACAATGATGATAATTTTGGATGAGTTACCTTTCAAATTCATTATGAGGTTAGGATTTAGGTTATTTATGGAAGCCGCGTATCCTAAAATTCCTATTCCATCATGGTGGACTGTTCAACGTAATTGTTATCAAATGTTTATTAGTGAGAAAGAGAAGACGAGAGATTTTTTAAAAAAGTCGGGTCAAAGAGTTTTCCTAGCCATTGATACTTTGACATCTTTGCAAAAAGTAAATTACATGTGTGTGATGGCTCACTTTACTGACGAGCGTTAGATGATGTGTTAGAGGTTGTTGACTTTTACTCCTATATTTTCACATAAAGGGAAAGACATAGGAATTGTACTAGAGATGTGTTTAGATTAGGGAATTGATAAAGTATTTGCTATCACTGTGAATAACACAAGTGCTAACAATGTTGCAATTACTTCAGTGAGAGATAAGTTGAAAAATAAGAGTTTTGCGGATGGCAAGTTCTTTCATTTGAGATGTGTTACTCACATACTATATCTAATTATGACAGATGGATTACATCATTGTGAGGCTACTGTGAGTAAAGTTTGACTTGTTGTTAAGTAGGTGAAAAGTTCACCTGGAAGGTATGCACTTTTCAAAAGTGCTATAGCTTTGGAAAATATTCAGTATTAGGGTTGATTGAGCTTGGATGTGAAAACTAGATGGAACTCAACCTTCAAAATGTAGGATGCTAGAAAGAAATTTCAGAAAGCTTTTGCGAGGTTTGAAGTTATGGATCCTTTATTTAAGTTTACTCTTCGTGATGATGATAAAAATAGTATAATCACTGCTTATGAGGATTGAGAGAAGGTAAAGAAATTAGTAGCTATCTTGCGATACAAGTTGAAAGTTTCTCATTCTTTGAAAGTTTTGGGATACAAGTTGGTAAGTTCTCATTCTTTCTTTGATTCAGCTAATTTACATATTATGTTCCAGCAATAGAAAGATAGTGATGATTTTAGCTTGATAGATATGGCACTTCCTATGTGTGAAAAATATGAGAAGTATTAGGGTGAGGACAAAATGAACATGTTATTCTAGATTGCAGTGGGCCTTGATCTGAAGAAAAAACTTAGATTTTTAAGATTTACTTTGAATGACATGTATGGATGTCAAAACGGATATGCACTATTTGAGAAGGTGAATAAGGCTTTATATGATTTGTTTGATGAGTACAAATGCAAGTTTAGACCCTCACTACTTACGTTGTCAAGCTATGTTGACAGTTTTAGAACATTTAATATAAATAGTGATAGTGATGAAGATGATGATGAACACATAAACTCAAAGAATTAATTGTTTTAAAATACAAGAACTTGGAGTTGGCAAAAATAATAAATCAGAGTTAGACAAGTACTTGGGAGAGGCTCTTGAAGATGATAGTGAATAATTTGACATGCTGTCATGGGGAAGATTTTGAGTTCAAAGGTTTCATATCCTTGGTCATATGGCTTGTGATATTTTAGCAGTACTAATCTCTATTTTTGCTACAGAGGCTATATTTAGTACTGGGGGACGATTACTTGATATATTTAGTAGTTTGTTATCTACTAAAACTATCAAATCTCTATTATGTGCTCAAGATTGGCTTCGAGGCCAATCGTCGCATATCAATTTTGAAGAAGATCATGATGAAATAGAAGCTCTTGAAGATAATAATCTTTTGATTCCTTAATAAGACATGTTGTAAACTATTTAAATGTTAACTTTTATCCATTAATAATATATTTTTATATGCATTATGATGCAGGTTTCTCATCAATAGGCATTGATGTTTACAATAAGAATATTGATTGATGTGGATGCTACTATCGCCTCTTGCTTTTGCTTGAAATTGTAGTTTTTGCTGGAATTTGGATGTAATGACTTTTTTCTAATGTTAGCCAAATACTTAATCCTTTTAGTTTTCTTGCTTTTATTGCAACTTGGATAATTTTTGGAGTTATCGAGTTTGAATAAAATCTTGGATGACTAGTCATTTTATTTTTTGGATAGTTCAGATTATCTGAATGTGAATCCAAAAAAATTCGGATATTCAAATTCAGATAATTCATTATTTGGATTCGAACTCAGATAGTAAATATATATGATTCAAATAGTTCGTAAAATCAAAATTCGAATAGTTCAGATTCAGATATCAGAATGCTTACCCCTAATCACGAATGTGTTGAACAATGCTTAAATCTCAATCACGTCAGTGACGAAACTGTCAGTCAGGACTAGCATTAGGGTGGTGCATATATAGGACTCCTTGATAGGTTTGTCCTCAGGGGACTGTCACGCCATCGAAACTAGCACTAGCCTCAGCGCAAAGACATTGGACACAATAAACCCAATCCCATAGAGAAGCACCTATAGGGTGATAAGCAAGGAGGTGTTGTTCCCCAAGACAATGATTGCTAGCGCAAGCAGCACCCTAGCCATAACATCGTTGATGGCCGTAACCAACATGGCCATCCTTTTTGTCTCTACCTCTACCTTTAGTCCACCCCTTTGTGCCATATCCTCAGCCTTCACAGCCTTAGGTTGGGAGAGGCTTGCAGTTGTCAATGGTCTCGCTGGAGGTGACGCTAGTGTAGTGGGAGGAAGAAGTGGAGAGTAATCGGGTAGAGGAGAAGAAAATGGAGAGTAATTTAATTCAGAATGTGACCTCTAGTCTGACCTATATTTCAAACAATATCCAGGTTGACCTCTAAAATGGCATTAATACTATGATTATAAGACTATGATGTACTCCTATGGAATAGGAGGATTATAGTCCAAAGTGTTAATTTCTTAAAAAAATGCAGTAAATTGACAAAAATTTTGGATCAATGGTGATAGTGATGGTTATGGAAGTCGAGAATTAGCTCCACGAATCTATTGTATCCCCAATTTGCTAAGAAAATTCCCTAATCTGACAACAGACAACAAACATGACGACGACGGCGACAAAGATAGTTATGAAAGTCTAGAATTAAGAAAATCAGCTTCACGAAGTCATTCAATTCTCAAATTACCATAAAATATCTCAGTCAGAGAGAGAACAAACGTGACAACAACAGATTGATCAGATTAATTTAATGATTTGCTAATTGATTCAATATATTTATCTGATTTATACAATAGTTTTGTATAATTGATTCAATAGATTATTATATGTGATTTAATAACTTAGTCTATTTTTTTCAATTGTATGGTATGTTTGGTTTAATAGATTGGTCTGTTTGATTTAATGGTTTGGTATGTTTGATTCATTGGTTTGGTCTTTTTTATTCAATTATTTTATCTTTTTATTCTTTTATTTTATCTTTTTATTCAATTGTTTGGTCTCTTTGATTCAACTGTTTGGTCTGTTTGATTCAATTATTTGGTCTCTTTGACTCAATAAATTTATTTGATCGATAGGGTAGTTTGGTAGGATTGATTCGATGGTTTGATTTAATGGATTAGTCTATATGGGCAAATCATTGAAAATATCTAGGAAATTCATTGAATAAATTCGGTGAATTATTAAATAATCTCGCTAAACCATCGTTAAAATCAACTACCCATTTATCGACAAACTACAAACTCATCGCCGACAAAGTCAAGGAGAGAATGACAACATCTAAGCAATAGTTCTAGAGTCTTAACCTAGATTGACAACTATGGCAATAGATTGATCAGATTAATACAATAATTTGGTCTGCTTGATTCAATGAATTTATTTGATTGATACAATGATTTGATAGGATTGATTCAATGATTTGACTCAATTGATTAGTCTGTCTAGACAAACCATTAAATATAACTAGCAATTTGTTGAATAAATTGGGTAAATCATTGAATAATCTAGGCAAATCATCGACAAAATCAACCACATAGTGATCGACGATCGAGAATTGAATGGAGTTTTTCCGTATTTCGACCGGGGAATAACAGAGCAAATCACAAACCCATCGCCGACAAAGTCATGGAGAGAACTACGACATCCAAACGATGGTTCTGGAGTCTCCACCTAAATTGACTGTGACGACGACAAATTGATTAGATTGATTTAACTGTTTGATCTGTTTGATTTAATAAATTTATCTAATTGATACGATAGTTTGGTAGGATTAATTCAATAGATTGATCCATCTCGACAAATCATTAAATATAACTCACAAACTATTGAATATAACTTGGAAAATCATAGAATAAACTAGGTAAACCATTTATTAATCTAGGCAAACTATTGACAAAATCAACCACTCATTTATCGATAAACCACAAATTCACCATCAATAAATTCACGGAGAGAGCACGCGACATCTAAGCAATGGTTCTAGAATCTCGCTAGAGTTTAGATACTGGCGTGGCTGCGAGGGTGTCAAGATTGGTGCAACACTGGCATAGACTAACGGAAGAGAGACTCTGCGCATTGTGGTCGTCGAGATCGTCCTCGTCGACGAGTTCGTGGTGCAGTGGGTTTTCGGGCACACCTTCCTTCTCATTCCTCCTCTTTCTCTGTGATTCCTCTTAATTTCCTCTCTCTTCCTTCTTTTATTTTGAAAAAAACGAAATGTCCTTCACTATCTAGGTCGAAAGTTTGATCAATTAATTTTCTTTGTTGATCTAACGGTCAATAAGCATATAGCATTAAATCCAAAGCATTTACATTGCATGCGGGGCCTTGCGTGCTCTTTAACTCCACTTTTAAAGTTAAAACACCCTAAAAGTTACAACAGGGTTATAACCAAGATTTTAAAAAATACAGTCCGACTGGCGGTTTGATCGTCGGACTCCGAATCAGGTATAATTTTAGGTCATTTTCTCGGTAAAAAATGGAATATAGAAAATTCGGAAAATCGGGTATAATTTTGGTTCATCTGAAAAATCTGGTCAGATCAAACAGTTCGGACAGAAATTTGGTATGTTTATATATTTATTATTATTATTAGTTTATATTTAGGGTAAATTATCCTCAGACCTCTGACTTTTGTACGTTTTTGTGGTAGGGCCCCTATATAATTTGAATTAAATGAAATATTGATATTAGGTCCCTCGCTGATGTCACCAATTTTTTTTTCATTTTATTAACATTGAAATGACCAAAATACCATTAAGCCAAAAATAAAAAAAATATCTTCTTCAACCTCAGACCAAATAAATCAAGAACGCAACTCACGACCACCTAAATCAAACTCGCGATCTGGGTGGACACCAACATCCCAATTCGAAACCCTAATCGAAAATTAAATATTGATTAAAGACAAAAAACTTAATCTTCGACCCCGCCTTCTCCAATTCCTCTAACTCCGACCACTAGGTTCGGCTCCCTCGCGTTGTCCTCCTCGATGACCCTAAAGAGCCGATCGATGAACTACTGCCTCTGGGCCTCACCAAGCTTGGTGACGTCAACCTCTCTCTTGAGCTTCCTGATGACGTCTCTCCCCACGAACTAGGTGATGATGCTGGTCCGAAGTCGGTCGAAGGTGGGCAGCTTCTTGATGGCTGCCCATCTCAGGGCCTCCTCGTCGTCGTCGGCGTAGGTCGTCCTTTGTCCATTTTTGAATCTCCTCTCCTTCTCTATCCTCCATCTTCTCTCTTTCTCTCACACAGCGATAAACGCGACGGGCCAGGAGCCAAAACCTAAACGAGCTCGACAGGGCGACCCTGTCCCGGCCACTTGATGAGACCTAGCAGAGCTGGCTCTTATTCCCAGCCGAGCAGAAGAAGAAGAAGAAGAAGTAAGTTGACTTAGGGTACCGAGGAGGAGAAGTGGGCGAGGAGGGGGTTGAATTTGGGGGTAGGTTTTGGGAATTGGGGATTCTAGGGTTTGCGAGGGTTGAGATTGAATTTGAAGTTAGTAATGATTTTCTGTTTTTCTAGGTTTGATGTTCATGCTGTTTGAGGATGAAGATGGAGATTTTTTTTTAATTTTTTGTTTGAGAATATTTTGGTCATTTTCGTGAAAAAAAATCAAAATTTTGAATGGTGACATCAGCGAGGGACTTAATAACAATGTTTCATTTACATACAGGGATCCTATATCTGTTTCAAATTATCCAGAGGTCCTACCACAAAAACGTACAAAACTCAAAGGCCTAAGGGTAATTTACCCTTATATTTATCTAGAAGAAAAATCTGGTCTGGCCAACGATTGGGTCGATCGGACCAGTTGACTCAAAAATCGAACTCAATTTCGGGTCGTTTTTAAGAACCCTGGTTCAGGACTCCTTCAGATCCAAACTTTGTCAAATAATATCTGCTTACAAATCCGACATCGACTCTAGGTTCTTATGAGGCTCTAAACGAATTCTAAATAACACGGGACTTGCTTGTTGGAATCTCTGATCCTGCTTTGTAAAAGAGGGAAAAGATTTAGGTTAAAAGTAAAGTTTAAAGATGATAAGATAAAGATCTTGGGGTTCTAAACTCTCACTCTTCCTATATAAGTCGATGCCTTATATATGGTCAGTGAAGTCACTTGCAATTCTTAAAAAAATGACACTTGAATCCACTGATGCTTGACCAGCCCAAAAGAGGCCCTCAAGTACTTAAATTCCGTAAATGCGGCCGAAAACATCATAGCCAAGCTGCAAGCGAAGACTCATAGGTTTGAAATCGTATTTTTTACTTCCCAAAACAGTTACTATATAGTGTGGATATAGCCGAAGACACCTACCGACGAACTTCCCCTCAGTAACGGTTTTTCGATATACAACTTCCGTATGAATTTCACTATCTCGATTAGACCTCACCCTCTCAGCTCTGTGCACAAAACTCAGCATGAGCGGATAGTGAGCGTAGTCATATGGTAGAGCCAAAACACCATGGAAAGATTAGCAAAATCTGCAGCCAAAGGGGAAATTGACTTGCAAGGAATAGGTATGTCAGGTCAAGAAGCTTGGTGCCTCTCCTTAACTGCTAAAGCAGCTGCTCGGTACCATGATGCTGCGGCCATAGCCCCGGGGTCTGGAACTGATGCAAGGATATCGGCAGAGACATATGTCGAACGACCAGCCTGCATTGGCCATGCAACAACATCGATTAGGTGAGATTGATTTCTAGAAATATAGACGTCAGAGTAAAGAAGAAACGAACTTATAGACTATATATTGAAGGACAACTCCAACACATGCACAAAAAGTGGTTGGTTGTGTTCAGCTACTAATTCCACAGGGCAATTCCAATGTAAATCAACCATCCACATCAGTGAAAGACCGTGTCTCCCAAATAGAACGAGTTATCCCCTCCGAACCAACCAATATCAGACGTGGACATTTTGTTTGTTGGGAGCAATTCTTAGTACTCTGCTAGGGACTCATTCACAAAAACGGATACTACGTCTCAGCCATAGGATACATGAATACTACTGGAAAGTGAATCAGTACATACAAATCCAGAATACAGCGGGACAAAAAAATATTTACCTGTGCAGGCATATTTTTGGTTGATTCTGCACCAGCCAATGCTGCTTCAGAGGACAGAACAAAAGCGGTAGAAGGATGATCCCCATCGCTAAGTCTCTGCAGCAGAAAAGATTATGTAGAAGCTAGATGGCCCGTTGATCAAAAGAAAGACCAATGTAATTCTTGTTTCTGACCTCACGGAGGACTGACGATGCTGGAATCAGAGCATCCAACATAGTACGATAGCCAGCAGCGGCCCCACCGTATTTACTTACAGCAGCAATTGAAGCTTCAAGTGCTTCAGCCCCTGAACCAAGAACCTAATTAATGTTTAAGATGCAAGTGCCTATAAATGATATTTTTAGCTACACCTTACATTGCATAGGGGAAACAACAGAGGTAGAATTTGCTTTTAACTGTGCATATGCGGCCTTCAATAGTATGGTATATCTGTAAGGAACACGAAATGGATATTACAATTAACATTCCAGAGATTACAATTAAATATCT
>SOPF01019625.1:0-22789 GCA_012979155.1 Hypericum perforatum
TTGGGTGAGTGCGTAAACTCGAGCTATTGGTCTAGAGGCTAAGTTTGCACCTGCCTGAGTGGGGGCACGGTTGGTGGAATTCTGTTGGGTCCGAAGTTCTGGGCAGCTAGCCACTAAATGTCCTATCTTCCCACATTTGAAGCAGGCTCCAGTAATCCATCTACACTGCTCCTCCAAGTGACCAGGTCGCTTACACCTGACACACCATAAGCCAGAGCCAGAGTTCTTATTACTCCCGCCAGCTCCTAGGATATGGGGTCGTTTTGCTGATTCTGCCGGACTAAAACCTAGTTTCCTCTTGCCAGGTTCTTTATCTTTTCTTCGGCGTATGTTCTGCTCCACTACTAATGCCCTTTCGAGCACTTCTTTGTAAGTGGGCAGTAAAAGCGGTACCACATGGTCTCTAATTTCTTCAGCAAGCCCATCCTCAAATTTCCGAGCTCGGGTGTCCTCATCCATAGCAGTAGCACTCTTAAACATTGAGAGACGGGTGAACTCCTGATCATATTTTGTCACTGTCTTATCTCCTTGTACTAGCTGATCAAACTCCCGCGCCATTTCTCTCCGTCGAGGAGCAGGAATGAAACGCTCCCTAAAGTCCTTCAGGAAGGCTTCCCAATTGTAAGCACTATTACTCCCAGCTGGTGAACTATTGCGTACACGTTTCTGAGTTTCCCACCACCGTAGGGCATCACCAGTCAGCAGGTAAGCAGCAAATACCACCTTCTCAGTTGGTAGGGTCTGGGCAATCTGGAATACCTTCTCTACCTCCATCACCCAATCCTCTACCTGTATGGGCTCCTCGGTACCATCAAAGCTAGGTGGCTTGACCCGTTGGAATTCATGGTACCTAGCAGCAGCTGACTGAGGCTGTTGTATAACCACTGGTTGAGGCACACTGGCTGCTTGTTGTTGCTGCTGCTGAACAAGGAGGCTCAGTATTTGCAGCAAAGTACCATCAGTGCTTTGCCCTGGGGGAGGTGGCATCACGTTCACTGGATTCGCAGCATTGACTAGTTGCTCATTCGTAGCTGAATGCGCATCCGATTCAACCTGCACATCAGGGACCACCTCCTGGGCACCCGTAGGTAGTGGTTCCTGTGCGGCCCTAGCAGCAAGGGGCGGCAATGGATTTCCAGCTTGTTTGGAGCCCTGCCCCTTGGATGTAGCGCTTCTGGTCTGTGGTGCCATAGTTTCTATACCTGGAAGGTCAAACAACACTACCTATTTGGTCACACCACTCACAAACGAGCATAACAAGAAGAACCAGATATTAAATCGACATCTACTCAGCACACAAATTTCTAACATAATCGCAACATCACACCATTCATATCTAATAAATACATCATGTCATAACCACAACAATATTTCCATTCATACCACTGATAAAATTGATCACACTACCTACTAGGGTCACACTATCAATACCTAAATCACAACCACACCTTACATGCCCGAGAGATTCGGAAGGAAATATGCATTCACGTTAAAAGTACGAAAAATATTTGGCAGAAAACTTTAAATTGCCGTAACTTTCAAATGAAAAAGAATTTAACCCCCAAACTCAATCGTTCCAGAAAGCTGGAACATGTGTAGATCTTATTTTTCCCTTTCCGAAAACATATTATAATAGAAAATCAGATCAACAAGTCAAAAGTTATGACAGTTTAAAGTTCTGGCAGTTTTGAAGCAAAATTACGCGAGAATATGCACCTAACTTTCCACCGCAACTTCCCACGACAAACTCTCTAACCCCCAATACTCCCCAGATCGCTCAAATGCATGCAATGCAACTGTGAATGATTTCAAATTCTCTTTTTCTTATGAAAATGCTCTGATACCATAAAATGTCACGACCCAAAAAGAACGTGACAAAACCTTTTATTGCAAAACGATGGAAATCCGAAATACAAGTTGTCCGAAATTCGAAAAACAAACAATCTAAAATCAATGTTCCAAAACAGATTTAAATGGTCCACATGAATGCATGCAGCTCTCTTTTACTCTCGTCCTGACAATCCAGTATCTGTACACGTAAGAAAACAACCGTGATGAGTCTTAAACTCAGTAAGGAATTCCATAACATATCACAACCACATGTGCATACTGAAACAATGTTCATAACAATAACCACAGCAACGATCACAATGCCAAATACATATGATCACACACATACGATCACACACATACGATCACACACATACGGAGCTCCGGAGTCCTTTCACTCATGTCGGGATTCTTGTGGTCCACTGGTAAGTACTCTTCCTTTCCCCTAAGGGCCCATTAGGCAGAAGTACTACCTTCCACAAGCCCAGATAGTCCACATACCTTTCCGTCCATTTGATCGCACATACCTTGGGTTACCCGGTAGCCCCTTAAGCAGTATGCACGAACTACGGTCCACTAGGTATGGGACAATCCCGCATGTTATCATTCTTATCAATCACAAATCTGAATTCATAATTACAGTCACGAATCCACAATCACAATCACAACCACGAATCCACAATCACAATCACGAATCCCAAAAGCACACTCATGAATCCAAAATTATAAATACGAATCCAATATCAACAATACAAATCAGTATTTTCGAAATCCATAACACATCTCCCAATTTCACAATCTGGTATACTGACAAAATACGTACGAAAATACATACAAAAATACGTACGGAAATACGTACAAAAATACGTACGGAAATACGTACAAAAATATGTACGGAAATACGGATAGAATATAGACGAATACGGACAGAATACGGACGAATACAGAACAAATACGGATAGAATACAGACGGAAATACATATATGAAACAAAGACAGAATTCACTTACCTTCTATGGTTGTTAGCGATGACTTCTACGACCTAAACCTGCTCTCCTCCTTTCGATCTCGAAAGCCTAAACAAAACAGATTAATCTCTATATATGGTTTCGTAATCTAATTTATATAACTATAGGACAAGGCTTACCCTACGGATTCGGGATCCTTTCCTTGATCCTCCGAGTGTCCCAAGTTAATCAGATCGTCCTCCTCACCTTTGGAAAGGAATATTCGTAAGCCCCTTTAGGACGTACATAATCTCGAGTAAAGGAATCAAAAGAGGAAAATAATCCTACCCCTAATAACTGACGCGATCGTTCCTCCTTCTTGATCTTTTTCCGTCTGACTGGTTTCTTCTCCTTCGCAAGAGGGGTAAAATTTCGTGAATAGTGATTTCGTGAATAGTGATTTCGTGAATAGTGTTTTCGTGAATAGTGTCTTTTGGGTGTAGGGAAAGTCTAATAACCCTAGGTTTTTCCTAAACAGTTAGGGTCAAGCCGCACAATTACGATCTACTCTTGTAAAGAGCAGAAAGTATCAAAACAGTCATTATGGTTCTAATATTAATCACTTAAATCCACCCAATTCTTACAATCAACCTTATGCCGTTCTCAATATTCAGAAGGCTTGGGTTGGGAGACATGAAATCCACTTCAATAGTTCTTCAACTTGCTGATCGATCGGTGACAAGACCAAAGGGGATAGTGGAGAATGTGTTAGTCAAGGTTGAAACCTTGATTTTTCTGGTGGACTTCATTGTTATGGAGATAGAAGAAGATCGTGATGTACCACTTCTCCTTGGTCGGCCATTTTTGGCTACCGGAAAGACAAGCATCGATGTAGAAAAAGGTGAGCTCCGGTTTAAGGTTTGTGATGATGAGGTTGTGTTCAATGTCTTTGAAGCTGCCAAATATCCATCGGTAGAGGATGATTGCTACTGGATTGATGTTGTGGATGAGATTATAGCTGTGAGGGAAGAAGAGCAAGAGCAAGAAATTCTGTGGGAAGTTGTTGACAACATCGAAGATTCTAGAGAAATGGTGGCATGGGCATGCACGGTAGAATCGCTGGAGTTAGATGACACACCAAGGCCAAAACTATAGTCATCCACTATTGCACCACCGGAATTAGAGCTAAAGCCACTTCCACTACATCTCAAGTATGCCTACCTAGATAAAGATCAAAAGTTGCCAATAATCATCTCATCCTTGTTGGATCAAGATCAAGAAGAGCAACTTTTAAAAGTGGTAGGCGAACACAAAGAAGCTATTGGATGGACACTCGGAGATATCAAGGGGATCAGTCCTTCACTATGCCAGCACAAGATTATTTTAGAGGATGATTTTTCACCATCAGTGGAAGCACAATGAAGACTCAATCCAAAGCTAAAGGAAGTAGTAAGGAAAGAAGTAATCAAATGGTTAGATGCCAGCATCATCTATCCAATCTCTGATTCCAAGTGGGTAAGTCCCACTCAATGTGTGCCAAAGAAAGGAGGGATTATAGTCGTCCCTAATGAGAACAATGAGCTAATCCCTACATGGATGATAGTTGGTCAGCGCGTTTGCATTGACTTCCGGAAATTGAACAAGGCAACTCGGAAGGATCATTTTCCATTGCCGTTCATTAATCAAATGCTAGATAGATTGACAGGTCATGCCTACTACTGCTTCTTAGATGGATATTCCGGTTATCTGCAAATTGCAATTGCCCCAGAAGACCAAGAGAAGACCACATTTACCTGTCCTTATGGTACTTTTGCTTTTCGCAGAATGCCATTTGGACTGTGTAATGCACCTGCCACATTTCAACGATGTATGATGTCTATCTTCTCTGACATGGTTGAGCGCCAAATCGAGATCTTTATGGATGACTTCTCGGTTTTTGAAGACTCGTATGAAGAATGTCTTCTACACTTGGGCAAGGTACTAGAGTGCTGCAAGGAGACCAATTTGGTCCTTAATTGGGAGAAATGTCACTTCATGGTGACTGAAGGCGTGGTGCTAGGACACAAGACTTCCAGCGAGGGATTGAAGGTGGACAAGGCTAAACTTGAGGTAATTGATAAACTTCCATATCCTGTGACAGTTAAAGGCGTTCGTAGTTTTCTTGGCCATGCAGGATTTTATAGGCGATTCATCAAAGATTTTTCAAAGATCTCTAAGCCTCTTTGCAAATTACTAGAGAAGGATGCACCATTTATCTTTGATGAGGCATGCAAGCTAGCATTCAAAACACTAAAGGAGGCACTTGTATCAGCACCAATTATCATATCACCTGATTGGGAGTTGCCTTTCGAGATCATGTGCGATGCAAGTGACTATGTTGTTAGTGCTGTACTTGGCCAGAAAAAGGCCACTGGATTTCATGCCATTTACTATGCTAGTCGCACTTTGGATGATGCCCAGATCAATTATGCAACTACAGAGAAGGAGTTCCTAGCTGTGGTATTTGCACTTGACAAGTTCCGAGCTTATCTACTTGGAAGCAAAGTAATTGTTTACACAGATCATGCAGCCATACACTACCTCTTCGCCAAGAAGGATGCAAAACCAAGGCTTATTCGGTGGATCCTCCTACTTCAAGAGTTTGATATCGAAATCCGTGATCGAAAGGGTGCCGATAATCCAGTAGCAGATCATCTTTCACGTCTCGACAACCCGGTGGTAACATCTTCTTTCCCTATTAACGAATCTTTTCCTGATGAACAATTATATGCATTAGAAGTCATTTCTATCCCATGGTATGCCGATTATGTAAACTATCTTGTGAGCAATATTATGCCTCCTGATATGTCTTCCGACAAGAAGAAAAGATTTTTGTGTGATATTAGGTGCTATGTATGGGATGAACCATATTTGTTCAAGATTGGCAAAGATCAACTATTGAGAAGATGCGTACCACAAGAAGAACAAGAACTCATTTTGCACCATTGTCATGACTCGCCTTACGGTGGCCATTTTGCTGGAGAACGCACTGCTGCTAAGGTGCTACAAAGCAGATTTTATTGGCCGATATTGTTTAAAGATGCTGCTGAGTTCGTGAGCAAATGTGATCAATGTCAACGAACAGGGAACATTTCTCGCCGTCATGAGATGCCTCAAGCGGGCATCATGGAAGTTGAAATATTTGACGTATGGGGTATTGACTTTATGGGTCCTTTTGTTCCATCTGATCGTAATCTTTATATTCTTCTTGCAGTTAACTATGTATCCAAGTGGGTTGAAGCCGTGGCATTACTAGCCAATGATGCAAAAGCGGTGATTAAGTTCTTGCAAAAGAACATTTTCAGTCGATTCGGAATTTCCAGGGTACTCATCAGTGATGGAGGTAAGCATTTTCGAAACAATCTTCTTGCAAATGCACTAACAAAATATGGGGTTACGCACAAGATTGCAACAGCTTATCACCCCCAAACAAGTGGCCAAGTTGAAGTTTCCAATAGGGAAATCAAGCGTATCCTTGAAGTCATGGTGAATCCATCACGGAAAGATAGGTCTAGCAAGCTAAATGATGCACTGTGGGCATATAGAACTGCATACAAGACCCCTATTGGGATGTCACCGTACCAGTTAATTTATGGAAAAGCTTGTCACCTTCCAGTTGAGCTGGAGCACAAGGCATATTGGGCACTGCGTCGGTTGAACTTCAACCTTGACAAGGCTGGTGAAAGAAGAATTTTACAACTTGAGGAGCTTGATGAATTTCGTCTACAAGCCTATGAAATTGCCAAGCTTTACAAGGAGAGAACTAAGAAATGGCATGACAAGAAGATCATTCGTCGTGAGTTTTTGGTAGGCCAACAAGTGTTATTATATAACTCATGCCTAAAACTCTTCCCAGGTAAACTCAAGTCTAGATGGACTGGGCCATTTACGGTGGTTGCCATATCGCCTTATGGAGCTATTCAAATTCAAAATCCGGATACAAATGAAGAGTTTAAGGTAAATGGACAACGCATTAAAGCATATCTTGGTGATCATTGTGAGGCACACGAATCTCACATCGACCTTGCAAACCCAGCTCAGTAAGACCTTATCACCGTCAAGCTAACGACGTTAACTTAGAACTACACTTTTCTCTCAAATTCTTTTAAATTTTAAGAGTCACGCGTCTGAGTTTTCCCGAGTTTGTGGGTTTCTAGGGGAATGTACATAGGGTTACCCTCGAAAAATATGTCATTTGTTTTGGTTTTGCAGAGTAACGATCAAGTCCGGGAGCAAAAATTGGAAGAGAGGCAGAATATGACCCCAACGTACGCTGGCCTAGCCAACATACGCTGGGGGTCAAAAAACCTCTTAAAATTGCCCAACTCCTCCCCTCTCCTCCTCACTTCTTCCTTCATCAAAAACACTCATCCATAACTCTCCCAAAAAGAAAGAAAGAAACCCTAACCCATTTTGTTTTGCAGATTCTGAGCTATCCGTGGACGAATTCTCAATCCGACAACTAGGTTTTATTCCCCTTGCTGAGGCCTTCGAGTTGATCCAAACAATTTGACATGGGCAAGGAAGCTACAAACAAACGTCGCCGAGGTGCAAAGGAGCCAGGCGAGAGCTCACGTGCATCTCGACCGATCGACTTAACCCAAAGGTACGATGCTCCTTTCCCAATACATGAAGAATGGGAGGGGGAGAGATATAAGAAATTTAACAATTGTCGGTTCATAGGATATCAATTGATTGATTGGGATGAAATGAGAAGGGCGGGTTGTGATGATGAACTCCGAGAAGCTATAGTTGCACTTGGTTGGGAATTTTTCTCTGTCACAGTCGTTAAGACAAATCCTGCTGCTGTTGTAGAGTTCTATAGCACTATGGTTGTTGCCCCGAATAACTCCTCATTTACGGCACGTATACATGGCAAGAAAATTACAGTAAATGAGGATGTGCTAGTTGACCTGATAAAGATTAATCGGGGGGGCGGGATGGTATAAATATTTCGGGTGATTCTACTGCACACATTGCTTGGCAAGAACTAACGGGTTTGCCTCGCTATAAGACACAATCAGCTGCCATCCTTATTAAAGACAAACACTGGTGTGTCTTTCATCGCTTTATGGCTGGGTGTTTTAGTGCACAGTTTGAGAGTAGCAAAATCACAAAGCAACAATTATATGCTTTAGCTTGTGCACAAAACCATCGTAGGTTTGACATATTTGGATTAATTGTTGATGTGATTAAGCGTACCTTAGATTTGCCTAACCCTTGTTGGCTAGGGCTTGGCCATATTGTTGCTATGCTTGTTCGTCAGTTTGTTGCAGATCCGCCGATAAATGAAAACATGATAAACCCATTGGAAATTGATCGTGATCAGCTGGTGAAGTGGCATTTAATGTCCAAGACTGGCACATTTGAACAGGGCACCAGGGAATATGCGGTCATTCCATATATTGAACGCGAGGGTGTCTGAAACTGCTTAATGCAAGAAGAAAATGTTCAACTACCAGAGCAGCAAGCAAGCATCAACAACCTAGCCCAGCGCATCACTGACCTTGAGGTCGAAGTGCGAAACAATGCAGAAGAACAGGCAACTCGCTGGCAAATATATCAGGAGGACCAGGCTTATAACCGCGCTCAATGGGAATGGCTCCGGAATCACCTCCAACCTCCGCCAGAACAATGATCACATGCTTTTTCTTCTCCTTACTTTGTTTAGTTTTTATTTTTAATTTTTAGTTTGTCTTTCATTTGCTATTTTCATTGTCCGTTTTGCATGTTTTTCTTCACACATTGAGGACAATGTGTCTTCTAAGTGTGGGGATGTGTGTGTGTTTATGTGTGTGTTATGCCTTTTGTTACTTGTGTTGATCTTGCTGTGCCTGTCTCTTTTCATACTGTGGTTGTTATGTGGTTGTTATTTTGCTTTGTTATTTAGTCTTATGCATGTGATCGAGTCTGTTTTGTGTGTGTTTTGTGTTTGTGATTGAAGTGTGTTAGAGTCTTTTGCAAATGATGAAACAATCCTCAGAATTTTTGAACTTCTTGTCATAAGAGAAGCCCCATATAATGCATTCAACAATCTTGAGCAAAATGAATTCTTTAGACATAAGCTATTATATCCTCGTTCATTTAGGCTAGTCGTTATGCTAGGTAGTCTAGACTAGTGAATTAACGAGTGACCTTGTGAGGATTTTGAGCCGAAGGCAAGGACAATCTGTCTTTATTTTATTCATAAGGTGTGTGCATCGTTTGAGCATGGAGGTGTTAAATGATTACCTTGCATAACTCAATGAGGTAGAGAGTGTCGAGGGCAATTTTTTCTATAAGCCTAGGGCCTTAGAGCCAAAAACCTGATCTTATCCGTTGTATACCCCGTTGAGCTTGAGCCTATTCATTGAAATATTATATATAAGCTACTATATAACCTTTCCTCATGAACTTTCCTACCTTTGACTATCCGTCCGAGGAAGCTTTAGGATTATATCTTTGGAAAATTTGTGTAAGGGTTCTTATTGTAGTATAGCTTGAGGGGTGCCTTACCATATAAGGGTTGCGGGTAGTTAAGACCATGAAAGTGTAATGACTTGGCTTGCAAAAAAAAAGTTTAAAAAAAATAAAAGAGAGAAACCTTGTGCTTAGAAAAAGTTGAAAAAGAAAAGAAAAGAAAAAAAAATTGAAAAGTGGAAAGATGGAAAAGCATAAAAGTGAAAATCAATGGAAAGTTTGGAAAGACAAGTTAAGCACAAGGAGCAAAAGTAAGCAAGTCATAAAAGAAAAGCTGGTCTTTAGGAGTTGGGTTACATCGGGATGAGTGATAATGTTAAGGTGAGACGTGTAGAATAGACGAGAGGTAGAATTTTGTATATAAGCTCCTCGAATTGGGTGGTTTAGCCACTGCCCATGCTCATATCCTCACCTTTACCTTTTGCCCCATTACAACCCAATAAAAGTCCCTCCTATGACATGATCTACTTTGTTTCGAGTGTGTTTTGGTATGATATTTAACACTTTTAGACCTTGAACGTGCACACGAGAGTAGGATAGTTGACCACCATACACTTGTGAGTTTAAATCAATCCTATCCTACGAGTGGTTAACTTTCTAGTCCGGAACACTTGGTGTAAAAACTTGATTAAATGATCAAGGGTATAATCGCCTATTGCTTTTGTATTCACTTTGCTCAAGGTTGTGATGTGTGTGATTGTGGGGATGATTTTGTGATGAAGGTTTATTTTCTGATGGCACCACTTGTTGGTTTTCTATTGCACCTTCCTTGGGGACAAGGAAGGAAGTAAGTGTGGAGGTGTGATGCATGTGAGAACATGCATTTGTTTAGCCTTAGTTTATGTCATTTTGTCATGTTTTAGGAAATGTTAAGTCGAGTCTTGTCTATGTTTTATTTCATTTCGATTAATTAGTCAAGGAGAAGAATGTCTAATGTTTTGGTGTGTTTTGTAGGTATTTGGAGCATCTTGGGAGCTAAGGCAAAGATCGGTGGACATAGGCGATGAGTCGAGCTAAAATCGGATGTTTGAAGGCAAAAGTGAGTTGGGGCAGATTGCTACCCCAACGTACGCTGGCCTAGCTCGGGAAGAAATACTCGGGAGGTAGAGAACGACCCCAACGTACGCTGGCCTAGCCAGTGTACGTTGGCCTTCGTTCAGACAAAGAAAGGAGTTTGGCAGTGAGCAACCCCAACGTACGCTGGCCTAGCCAACGTACGCTGGGGGTCGACAGCCAACATATAGAATTGCTTCATCAAACTTCCCACTTGCTTTTGTCTACACTTTTGAGGTGGAAAGCAACTTGGAGGAGGACAAGAACAAGGAGGAGGCTGCAGAGAAACCACTTGGAGAGGAGGAGAAGAAGAAAAGCTTGTTTTTAGATTAGAACTCTCCAAGCCAAAAACATTAGTTGTTAGATTTTATTATGTGTTCTTGAATTGTTCTTGAGGATATTGTAACAACTTTCGATTCGATACAATCAAGGTACTTTCATTTTCTTCTTTGGTTACGAGTTTATCTTTATGTTTGAAGTTATCATTTAAGCTAGATCATTTGAATGTTACTTCTTAATCAAGGATGACAACTTGGTTTAGTTTTTAGCATTCATCCGTTTATTGTAGTAGTCTTGAGACTGTTAATCGATTCTAAGCCTGACAACTTAGATTCATAGCAATATCAAAGTTGTAGTATAGTAGTATCATCAAAAGATTGAGATTGACAACCTTGAGATTTTGTGATATTATTGATGGCCGTAGTATTAGATCACCAACTCAAATAATCGATTCGCTTAGCTTAAGATTTAAGAACACATCATCTGGTACTTGACGAACAAATCCATTTTCTATTCCCTGTGGAGACGATCTAACTTATCACAATATTACTTGTGCGATCGTGTAATTCTTGCACGTATTTTGATCCAACTTTGGACGCATCAATACACAACTCATATCAGTGGCTACATCGAAGGTAACAAGGCACCAAACTCATACAACTACTCATACATACTAATATTTGACATAATATGCATAAATATAGACAAAAGGAGAAAGGAATGGAGACTTATCAAGACTCCAAGCTCCCCCACTTCAAGTCCACATTCTTCAACCAAAAAAACAATATTTATATCTGTTTTGGTCCACAATTATGGTCTCTTTTGTGGTCCACCTCGTCTTTTTTAGTTTACAAAGTAAAACTAGCTTATATACTAACTAACTAATGGAATAGTAAACTAAATATCTAATCTTACTTATCTACTAAAATATATACCCCAAAATATCTAAAAAGTAGTCTGCCAACTTGTCTCCTTCCTTCACAAAGCTCTAAACCGCCCTTGTCAAGTCTTAACTTTGTTTGTCCAACACTCAGCTTTATTTTACTTTTGTCCATCTGGTGTGGCGTACGCCAGATGCACCTGGCGTGTGCCAGCCTTCGCATTTTTGCTTCTCCGAGTGCGAATGGTTGTCTGATTGAACTATCATTCGAGTAATGGCTACTTGGCATGAGCCATGTATGCTTGGCATGTGCCAGATAATCGTGCATTGCATTCCTTGGCTTTGCGACTTCCTTCTCATCCTTGGCTTTACGTGTCTGCTCGATCGTCCTCCACTTCTCCTTGAATATGCTCCTAAAAATAAGCAAACTTAATAAAAAACGTTAAACTCAATATAAACACACAATGAATAAAAACTAACACTATGACAACTAAAACACAACTAAATCAACCTAAAACACTAAGAACGATCTACTAAAACGACACAAATAATGAGTGTTTTTAACACTCATCAGGAAGCGTAAACTATATATATACATAAATATACATATAAATATTCTTACATAATTCTAAAGTCTAAACACAAGGTCCTACAATATGCATAACAGAGCGACTCGTCTAAGATCACAAAAAGAGTACCATCCGAAGACTTCGAGAAACTCAGAAGAAGACGACGGTTTCACACAAAGAACAAACCAAACTCTTCAGATGCCAAAGTAGAACTTCTAGTTCTCGTCACCTGTGGAGGAGGGGGTAAGTACTTGGAAGTACTTAGTAGAGGATATTAAAATTAACCTATAATTAACTAACCAACTACATGTAAAGACTCAAATCATGCATAGACAAGTGTTGCCAAAATAATACTTAGCACTTCACAAGTAATTTAATTTAACAAGTGACGAATTCATAATTCATACACATGGTCACGTTCCGACTCTAAAGTGGCATTGCGAACGTCATATCATAGATGGACTTTGGATAGGTCTAGAATGTGTCACTCCCTCTCACAATACTAGGATACTATATCTTATAGCACTTTCATAATCAAACTCCCCGGCTATATCATAATTGTATCAAATCCAATATATCCCCAAAAATATGTGCACATGTGCCAACATCCCCGGTTGGTCACGGGTAGACCCCATCGTCTGCCATCTCACAAATTGACTCGCATATATCACACATATTCATAATTTCCAAAACATAATCTAATAATCCTATAGACTCATATTTTCCAAAACCATGCATAACCAAAAATCACCACATCACACAAATCAAAGACTCGCATTCACAATTCATCACATAATCATCATATTAACCAACATCACAAGTTTATAACAAATAATGCTAGTCAAAATAGAGGTTAGGGATAATATCACCCTACCTTATACCAAGTTGCACAAAAGATCCTAAAAATGATCCATATGCTACTTCACATCCCTCAATGTTCGGATTCTGCGAGACGATCGACTAATCAAATAAACAACTCTCTTATCAATATCATTCTCCAAACACAAAGAAAAATGGGAAATCTACACTAAAGCCCCTAAACACCAAACCCTCTCACCAAAACTCCAACATAATACTACTCTAATCCATCATCAAGCATAAATCATCATCCAAGATTATCATAACCCTCATAACATCATCCAAACCACAAAAGCTCAATATGTCCTTCATCAAGCCCTAGCCAAAAGTTCTCCAAAATATACACAACAATCCTCCAAACTCATCATCAAAGTATAGTCCAACACCTAAAATGATCATATCTCCACTCAAACCTTTAACATACCTCAAACTTTATTTCATCTAAAACCTCAAAGTTGCTCAAATCTTCACAAGTTTACACCCATTTCAAGATCATCACAAGCTCTACACTTATTTCTAAAAGACTAAAGTCTAGAAATTACTTACCAAGCTTCAAATCCAAGATTTCTTCCTTTCTCTCCTCTTCATCTTCTTCTTCTTCTCCCTTTCTCCTCTTTGTTTTTCTTTCAAATGGATGACTACAAATTCCACTGACAAGCCTCTAGATATTTCCCTAAGAAACTTACCATAAATGGTAATTTTTCCCATACCACACTTGTCCATTTTTCCTATTTTGGTCCTCAACTTGCTAAGTCATTCAATAACACTCCTAACTTCTTCCTAAGTTCCAATAAGTCCTTAAATCATGTCTCAAACCATAGAAGTCAAATAACTCACCAATTGGCAAAATCTTCCGATATAGATAAAATTTGTACCTATAACTGAACACTCACAATCTCATTCATGGTCCTATCACATAAATCCTCAATTGTCAAAACTAATTTAACCAAATTGTAGTTCTGGATGTTATGAACCTCCTCGAATTGGAATCACCAAATTGAAGGTCGTATGAGGAAGTTATGAGTTTTTGAAGTGAAGGGTGCAATTTTCTCGGAGGAGTTGGCGGCCACCAGGTTTTGTTGGCACCCGCCAACAATTTGTCTTGTCCGAAACTTGGCTCCCGCCAAACAAGTTTGCGATCGCTGGGTGCCCCTACCTGCTGGCTGCCAAGACCTTTTGGCGGATGCCAGGTCCCACAAAATCACTCAAATAGCAATACTAAAACCACGAAAGTTGTAGACTAATATGTTACGGATGTTCTCATTTTAGAATCACTTGATTTGGAGTTTGTATGCAAAAGTTATGATTTTTCTACCAAAAGTCGACGAACTAAGCCTACCGTTTCTAATACCCACCAAAATTAGCTCAAAACTCAAAGACGAAAAGTTCAAATCACAAAACTCAAAACACGAAGGTCGTAGACTAATGTGTTGTGAACCTACCCGACTTGAAATTATCCAAATCGGAGTTCACACAAAAAAGCTACATCTATTCCTCCAAAGGTCAACAAATTCAACACAAAGGTTCTAATACCGATCGAAACAAAATAACCAATGTCGGACCAAGCGGTCACAACCAAGGCAAAGCTAATGAGGGTCGTAACAAAAGTATAAATAGAATGTTAATGAATTGGCCAGTAAGTTTGTTCAGGAGGAAAAGAGATTAAAAGACGAAGGAAATCATTCTATTAGCCTAACGGGTAAATGTGAGACTCTCAGAATTGGTCGGTTGATCTTTGCATTGTGACACGTACTTGGGGGTTGAGTTTTGGAAGTGCACTTAGATGTTATTTGATTCTGTTTGCGAATTGGTTCAAGTTCGACCAAGTTGTCGCAATGAATTTCAGAGTTGCGCAAGTGTAATTTTGAATTTCTCGGGCAGCCTTTGCTCACTTAAACGGCCATAACTTCTTCTTTTTTGCTCCAATTGACACAAGAGAGTACAATTCAGAAACTAGACACAATATCCTACAATTTACTCTTTACACAATTGCTCAGAAGTGAAAGGAAGTTGGTAAAAATTTGGCTCAAAATTGCTGAGTTGTGATTGGACCAAAGAGTTACATTGACCAATCACATTGTTACCTAGGTTAAAAGCAATTTAGGTCGGTTAAAGGGGGCTGGAAGTGATTCACCTGCTTACCTTATACACTTAAAAAGGATTTGGAAGTGGTTGGAAGCTCAGTTGACAACCCATAAAATGAAAAACAGAGAAAAGAGGCGAGAGGGTTTTAGGAAAGAGAAAGAAGCAGACAGGTGAAGAAGTTTGGCTTGGTAAGTGATATTCCGTTCAGATTTAGACTTCAAACATGAAAGGCAATTTGTATAGCATAAACAGAACTTTCTAACGGTGTATTACATGTTTAATTTGGATCATGGAGTCGACGGAAAATCGGTTTTGAACAGAGAGCTTGTTTCTAATGTAGCCAGTGAATGACGAGAAGAAGATTGGTTTGGTAAGTAGACTTAGACTCAGAATTGGATCATGAAATTTAGACAGTTTATAGAAGACTCTCTGAGCTTTCTTTTGGTATATCATACATGTTATTTGGATGAAAGGATCAACGGCAAAATCGTCTTTGAATTGTAAGGAGCTGTTGAGGTAGGCTGTTGAGCGAGGGCATGAAGATCATCTTGTTAAGTGGATTTAAGCTCCAAATTGGACTTGGTTGTTGTGAAGAAGATGTTAGAGTACTTCATGAGTTTTCCAAATCTGTATCGTTTACTTGATTTGGTTGAGGGAAACTTCTTGTGCATGCTTTTGAAGTTCGGATAATCTGTCTGAGTTCACAGTTGAGCAAGTTTGAGAGTTGAGCTTGATAAGTTGATTATTTTTTATTCTGAGGTTAATGGTTGGTTCTGAGGTGTTGAGTATATACAAGGGAGTTGTGTTGAAGTGAAGTTTGGGCTTGGTTTGGTATGTTTGAGTGATTTTCGATGGTTATTTGCGTTTTGACTTGCGATGAGCTTCGTAGAGGCTTGGTTCGGCAAAACAGATTATTGAGCATGTTTGGGCTTGCATGACTTGTTCTCAGAGTATATATATGTTGGTACTTGGTATGGAATGAAGTATTTAAAGGATTTGAGTGATTGGTTGCATTTGGATGATTTTGCGATGATTTGCGACGATGATTTGTGAATGCACCAAAGTTGGTCGTTTTGAATCGTTGGATGTGAATTGGTGTTGGAAACCAAGGGTTAACCTCAGTATGTGGTTGTATATGTTTGGACAGATTTCTCCAAGGTTGAAGGAACTCAACGTGAAAGGAGTTTTGGGATTTGAGAATCTACGCTTTCGAGCATCGTTATCCAAGTAAGCGGATAGTACATGATAACTTTGGTTGTGTCTGATATGTGTATGTTTCAAATCTTGATTGTGTGCATCACATGCATATGGTTCAGTCCATGATACGTTTGGACATATTTGTGATTGTGATGGTGAGACATGTGACATTTGTGAACAGCCTCGAGCTAATTTGGTACATATGGCATGTCCATGTAAGATGGATATGATTTTGGACCGTTGGGTCATCTGTTTTGATAAGATGTGTTTCTAAGTGAGAGAAATAAATGGGTTTTCCCGAACTAACCGGGGATGTTAGTCTATGAGCTCATAGTTTTGGGGATATCACTAGTTTACATCTGTATACTATCACTAGCTTATATTTGTTGTGAGCTATTAGTAGTTTACATTTGTACGCTAGCTTCTGTTATTTGTGAACGAATATCTATTTGACCATTTGGATGCCTCTAGCCACCAGAAGATGTGGCAATACGAAACCTATTCATAGCACTCTGTGTGTGTGAGTTGATATTGTGTTTGGTAATAGCATTTGATGATCAAGCATTTTGATTTGAGTGAAGTCGAACATGATTAAGTTTTGTTGCATGCATATGTCAGCCATAACTAATATATTATGTTCTATTCCCTTGCTAAGTGTTTTCGGACACTTAACCCATATAAATCAATTTCAGGTTCCCAGAGATCCTAGTTCATTTCGAGTGTTCAAGGTTCGTGGTACCAGTCTAGCTCTTTCTCTTTCGAGGGCTACTTTTTGAGGTCTCCGGATGGTGCCATTGTCTTCTTTTGTATAGACGCTCCGTAGTTATAAAGCTTTTGAGATGTTGTTAGTTGGCCTTTTGGAGATGTTTTGTTTATGTTTGGTTTGTAAATTAATTTGCTTTGATTTTGGTATGCTGATAAGAGACCTTGATTTTTTTTGTTGATAATTCATCTTCCGCTGGATGTATTTGTTGTTAGATGGATTTGAGGCTTACTAGACTTGCATTGTGTCATCAATATATCGCGAAGTCTAGTGCCGGTCACCGACCTCAGATTTGGGTCATGACAGAGTTGATATCAGAGCTAAACTTAGGTTGTCTTATGTGATGTCTGATATGGTACTTAGGGATACTACGGAGCATAAGATCCATCGTGTCTTATCCTTCTTTGTCTGAGCTTATTTGTGGTCTTCTTAAAGTGTGACTTGTCTTATAAGGAAGATATGCCTGTGACATATTGAAAAAAAAAGAATAGAAAAGAAGAAAAAAAGAGAAAAGCAAAGAAGAAAAGAAAAGAGGAGAAATAGATACTACGACATCTAATAATACAGTTTCAGGTATACTCCCTATAGACCTGTCACATGCTCGAGTCTTGTTTGATTCGGGGTTGACATATTCATTCTTGTCACCCCAATTTACTAAATCTTTTGACAGTCCGCTTTTGTCATTGGAAGATCCATTAGATGTGTGTAACCCTTTTGGTCATAACATTCATGTGCATTTAGTTCATAAATCATGTGTGATAGTCGTAGATGGCCACGAGATGTTGGTTGATCTACATGTGTTAGACATGGATGATTTTGACTTTATTTTGGGGATGGACTGCATATCGTCGTACCATGCTACGGTGGATTGTTTTGAGAAGATTGTGAGGTTCAGGCCTGAGTTTTGTATTTGGTAGTGGTTAAAGAAGTGAATACGGATTCTGATCAGATTATAGTTGAGAACATTCTTATTGTGAAAGAGTTTCAGATGTGTTTCTAGATGAGTTACCAGGTGGTAAACCTGAGAGGGAGATAGAGTTTTGTATTGATTTGATGTTGGGGACACAACCAATTTTGATACCGCCATATCGGATGGCACCTATTGAATTGAAAGAGTTGACGGTACAATTACAAGAATTGTTGGATAAAGGATACATACGACCTAGTGTTTCTCCATGGGGTGCTCCAGTGTTGTTTATTCGGAAGAAAGATGGGAGTTTGAGGTTATGTATCGACTATCGCAAACTCAATAAGGTAACAATTCACAACCAGTATCCTCTTCCACGCATTGATGATCTGTTTGATCAACTACAGGATGCTAAGTGGTTTTCTAAGATCAATTTATGATCGGGATATCATCAGTTGAGAATTCGAAAGGAAGATGTGTCTAAGACAGCTTTCAGAACAAGATATGGACATTATGGGTTCTTAGTCATACCATTTGGTCTTATAAATATGTCAGCTTTCTTTATGGACTTAATGAATCGGGTGTTCAAGCCATTCCTGGATCAGTTGTAATTGTGTTTATCGACGACATTTTGATCTACTCACAGACCAAGGAAGAACATGAGAAGCATCTATGATTAGTTTTGAAGGCCTTGCTCGATAACCAGTTATATGCTAAGTTATCAAAGTGTGAGTTTTGGTTGCAGAGTGTGACATTTCTAGGACATATTATGTCCAAGGATAAGTGTCAGTTGATCCAGCAAAGATAGACGTTGTTGTGAATTAGCCAACGCCTACTAGTGTCACAAAGATATGCAGTTTTCTTGAGTTGGCCGATTATTATAGAAGGTTCGTAAAAGGGTTTTGTGCTTTGTCTGCTCCACTCACTCGACTAACTCAGAAGAATGCAAAGTATGTGTGGGGAGAAGATTGTGAGAAGAGTTTTCAAGAGTTGAAGCGTATGTTGACCAATGCTCCAGTTTTGACATTACCATCTTTGTTGGGCAACTTTTCTGTGTACTATGATGCTTCCAGAGTCGGATTAGGTTATGTTTTGATGTAAGGCAAGAATGTGATAGCGTACACATTTAGAAAGTTGAAGAAACATGAGTATAACTACCCAGTGCATGATTTAGAGATGGCAGCAGTTGTGTTTGCGCTTAAGATTTAGAGGCATTATCTTTATGGGGAGAAATTTGAAGTGTTTATTGATCACAAGAGCTTAAAGTATATTTTGATCAGACTGAATATGAGATAGAAGAGATGGATGGAGTTTTGAAGAATTACGATGGATCTATTAGTAGGCCTTTCGACTTCATCACGAAAGTTTGATTCAGTTTGGATTATCATGTATGGAGTATCAAAGTCTGCCTATTTCTTACCGATCAAGAGTACGTATGATGCCACTAAATCTGCTCAGTTATTTATTGATTATATGGTCTGTCTATATGGTATTTCTGTTTTGATTATCTCCGTTCAATGGACATATTTTATATCTTGATTTTGGAAGAAATTTGAAGATCCCATGGGTATACGTTTGAATTTGGTCACAGTATTTCATCTTTAGATAGTTGGACAATCAGAGTAATTCAATTCTTAGGGATATGATGCTATCGTGTATGATTGATTTTGTCAGTAGATGGGAATCTTAATTGTCTTTGATGGAATTATCATATATAACAGTTATCAAAGTGGTATTCAGATGGCATAGTGTGTAGAGTATCGAAGTGTTGGGATGATGTTGGTAAGAAGCAATAGTTGGATCTTGAATTCATACGGGAAACAGTTGATAAGATTTAAGTAATTTGAGAATGTTCTAGAATCGCTTAGAGTAGATAGATTTTGTACTTGGATAAAAGGAGAAAGAATCCTGAATTTGAAGTGGGCATGAGTGTGTTTCTCAAGGTATTGCCGATGAAAGGTATCATGAGATTTGGTAAGAAAGGCAAGCTGAGTCTGAGATTTGTAGAACTATTTGAGATTTTGGAAAGGGTTGGTCGTGTAGCTTATCGGTTGGCACTACCGCCTACATTCTCAAGTGTATATCCAGTTTTTCATGTTGCAATGCTTCGAAAGTATCTACACAATCCCTACATGTGCTAGATCAACCAAATGTGGATTTTCAAGATGATCTCACCTATGAGGAGCGACTTTTGCGGATAGTAGACAGACAAGTGAGAAGTCTTAGAACTAAGGACCTTCCATTTGTGAAAGTGGAATGGCAACACCATTCTCCTGCAGAAGCTACATGGGAATTAGAGAAGGATATGCAAGAGAAGTATCCACATCTGCTTGAGTGACACGGTACGTATTTCATACCTTTAGTAAATTCGAGGACGAATTTTCACAAGGGGGAGAATTGTGAGACTCTCGGAATTGGTCGGTTGATCTTTGCATTATGCCACGTATTTGGGGTTGAGTTTTGGAAGTGCACTTAGATGTTATTTGATTCCGTTTGCGAATTGGTTCAAGTTCGACCAAGTTGTCGCAATGAATTTCAGAGTTGCGCAAGTGTAATTGTGAATTTCTCGGGCAGAATAACCTTTGCTTACTTAAACGGCCATAACTTCTTCTTTTTTGCTCCAATTGACACAAGAGAGTACAATTCAGAAACTAGACACAATATCCTACAATTTACTCTTTACACAATTGCTCAGAAGTGAAAGGAAGTTGGTGTAAATTTGGCTCAAAGTTGCTGAGCTGTGATTGGACCAAAGAGTTACATTGACCAATCACATTGTTACCTAGGTTAAAAGCTATTTAGGTCGGTTAAAAGGGGCTGGAAATGATTCACCTGCTTACCTTATACACTTAAAAAGGATTTGGAAGTGGCTGGAAGCTCAGTTGATAACCCATAAAATGAAAAATAGAGAAAAGAAGAGAGAGGGTTTCAGGAAAGAGAAAGAAGTAGATAGGTGAAGAAGTTTAGCTCGGTAAGTGATCTTCTGTTCAGATTTAGACTTCAAAAAGGAAATTTGTATAGCATGAACAGACCTTTCTAATGGTGTATTACACGTTTGATTTGGATCATGGAGTTGACGGGAAATCGGTTTTGAACAGAGAGCTCATTTCTGAGATAGCCAGTGAACGACGGGAAGAAGATTGGTTTGGTAAGTAGACTTAGACTCAGAATTGGATCACGAAATTTGGATAGTTTATAGAAGACTCTCTGAGCTTTCTTTTGGTATATCATACATGTTATTTGGATGAAAGGATCAACGGGAAAATCGTCTTTGAACTGTAAGCAGCTGCATAGGTAGGCTGTTGAGCGAGGGCAGAAAGATCATCTTGGTAAGTGGATTTAAGCTCCAAATTGGACTTGCTTGTTGTGAAGAAGATGTTAGAGTACTTCATGAGTTTTCTGAATCTGTATCGTTTACTTGATTTGGTTGAGGGAAACATCTTGTGCATGCTTTTGAAGTTCGGATAGTCTGTCTGAGTTCACAGTTGAGCAAGTTTGAGAGTTGAGCTTGATAAGTTGACTATTTTTGATTCTGAGGTTAATGGTTGGTTCTGAGATGTTGAGTATATACAGGGGAGTTGTGTTGAAGTGAAGTTTGGGCTTGGTTTGGTATGTTTGAGTGATTTTTGATGGTTATTTGCAATTGGACTTGCGATGAGCTTCGTAGAGGCTTGGTTTGGCAAAACATATTGTTGAGCATGTTTGGGCTTGCATGACTTGTTCTGAGAGTATATACATGTTGGTACTTGGTATGGAATGAAGTATTTAAAGGATTTGAGCTATTGGTTGCATTTGGATGATTTTGCGATGATTTGCGACAATGATTTGTGAATGCACCAAAGTTGGTCGTTTTGAATCATTGGATGTGAATTGGTGTTGGAAACCAAGGGTTAACCTCAGTATGTGGTTGTATATGTTTGGACAAATTTCTCCAAGGTTGAAGGAACTCAACGTGAAAGGAGTTTTGGGATTTGAGAATCTACGCTTTCGAGCATCGTTATTCGAGTAAGCGAATAGTACATGATAACTTTGGTTGTGTCTGATATGTGTATGTTTCAAATCTTGATTGTGTGCGTCACATGCATATTGTTTAGTCCATGATACGTTTGGACATATTTATGATTGTGGTGGTGAGACATATGACGTTTGTGAACAGCCTCGAGCTAATTTGGTACATATGGCATGTCCATGTGAGATGGATATGATTCTGGACCGTTGGGTCATCTGTTCGATAAGATGTGTTTCTATGTGAGAGAAATGAATGGGTTTTCCCGTACTAACCGGGGATGTTAGTCTATGAGCTCATAGTTTTGGGGGTATCATTAGTTTACATTTGTATACTATCACTAGCTTATATTTGTTGTAAGCTATCAGTAGTTTATCTTTGTACGCTAGCTTCTGTTATTTGTGAACGAATATCTGTTTGGCCATTTGGATGCCTCTAGCCACCAGAAGACGTGGCAATACGAAACCTATTCATAGCTCTCTGTGTGTGTGAGTTGATATTGTGTTTGGTAATAGCATTTGATGATCAAGCATTTTGATTTGAGTGAAGTCGAACATGATTAAGTTTTGTTGCATGCATATGTCAGCCATAACTAATATATTATGTTCTATTCTCTTGCTAAGTATTTTCGGACACTTACCTCTTACAAATCAATTTCAGGTTCCCAGAGATCCTAGTTCATTTCGAGTGTTCAAGGTTCGTGGTACCAGTCTAGCTCTTTCTCTTTCAAGGGATACTTTTTAAGGTCTCCGGATGGTGCCATTGTCTTCTTTTGTATAGACGCTCAATAGTTATAAAGCTTTTGAGATGTTGTTAGTTGGCCTTTTGGAGATGTTTTGTTTATGTTTGGTTTGTAAATTAATTTGCTTTGATTTTGGTATGCTGATAAGAGACCTTGATTTTTTTTGTTGATAATTC
>SOPF01019626.1:0-15813 GCA_012979155.1 Hypericum perforatum
TTTTTAGGTGTGTCTTTTTGGGTTTAGGGCCTTTGGGCCTTCTCCTGTGGGCTTTGGTTGTTTTTTGGTGTAATTTAGGTGTGTCTCTTTTTTTAGAGACTTTTTGGTGTAGTGCTTCCGAGCACGTTGTGGTGTTTTCTTGGTGATTAATAACATTTTACTTACCAAAAAAAAAATAAGGTGTTACAAACATAGACGATAATATGCCATCATTGCAGGTTGCACTGCCTAACTTGGAAGAATTGTCGCTCGGCTTCATTGGCAACATCAAAATGATTTGGTGCAACCGACTCCCTTCGAACTCATTTGGAAAATTGAACTCATTGTCTATTGATTGGTTCAATGAGTTGCAAACAGTTTTCCCATATGGTGTAGCGGAAAGATTTCAGAGTCTGAAATCGTTGGATGTGAACAATTGTGGTCTACTTAAAGAGATATATAATAATGACTTGTCTAAAAGCGCCTCTGAGCTCATGAGGACACGCAACGGTATATTGAAGGAGATCGTTGTAGGAGAAGAATTCTCGTCAAATTCCTCATGCCCTTTACTTCCCCAACTTACATCCTTGACTCTTAAATTATTGCCTGAGTTGACAAGTTTCCATCCAGATAGCTACACTTGGAGCTGGCCAAACTTGTCAAGTGTGACAATCCAGGGTTGCCTAAAAGCCAGGATTTTTAGCGGACAAGAAGCTTCCCAAACACTTAAAGTTATTAATAATGTACAAACTTTTTTTTCCGCAGAAAAGGTACGACACTGAACAATATATACAGTCTATGCGATACGAGCCTTTATCTCTCAATACTTGTCGTTTTTATTTATTTGTTATTATTTTTTTATTATAGATGTTACCCAATTTGAAGAGAATGAGCATAGATGGCAGAATTTGGAAATCTGTAATGGAATCCCAGTCATGGTTGACCAGATTGAAATCTCTTGAGCTGTCTTCCCTCAGAGGGACATTGACGGAAGCTTCTCGGTTTGGAGGTATACCCAACGTGAGAGACGGGTACGGCTAACGGAATCACATATTAGACAACTGTGGAGCTCCAACATGAGCGGGTTTGATGCGGGACAACCCGCCTTAACTAGACTAGAGCTCTATCATGTAAAGGGCTTGAGGTATGTGTGGAGACCAGACTCGCCAATGGACCCTCTTTTGCCTTATCTTGAGATACTGGAATTGTCATGGTGCGAGGACTTGATCAGTTTGGCACCCTCTCCATCTGCATCTTTCCGGAGCCTATCCACTTTGGAATTAAAGATCTGCCATAAACTTACTGAGTTGATAAAGCCTTCAACAGCTGCAACCATGATCAACCTCGTAACGCTGAAAATTTGGAATTGCCGGGCCTTGAAGGAAATAGTTTCAGCGGAGGATGATAACAATCAGACAACACGAGAATGCGTCATCTTCAATAGACTGAAGACCTTGAAACTTGCAGATCTTGACAGCCTGGAGGGATTCTGCATGAGTAGTCGCTATTCTTTCAATTTCCCGTGTTTAGAAGAGGTCTCCATATCGAGTTGCCACAGTATTAGAATCTTCTGTAATGGAGATGTCGCCACGCCCAAGCTACAGAGTGTAGAATCGGAAGGATCACGACGATGGGAGGGTGATCTTAACACCACTGTCAAACAGCATTACCAGGTCTCTCTCTCTCTCTCTCTATGTGTCTCTTTCTTTCGATTCTCACCTCAGTGAATGATCTTCCAAAATCATTTTTTCAGGTTGAGATGCAGAACATTCAGAGTCTAAGACTTTCCAGATTCCCAGAATTGGTAGTAAGATGGGGCAGAGAAGTGCCATTCATGCGCTTCAGCAATTTATACGAGTTGGTGATAGACAAGTGTCCACTTTCTGCAGCTGCTTTACCATCAAATATCCTGCCTGCTGTAACCAGATGCGAATTGCTGATTGTAGAGGAGTGCGATTCTGTCGAGGAAATATTGGATTGTGATGGAGTGGATCAAAATGAATGCCACGATGGCTTGATGCATCGAGTATCATATCTGAAGCTAATCGAACTACCCAAGCTAAGACACCTTTGGAATATTGGGGATCCCCCGGGAATATCATGCTTTAAGAACCTCGTAAGTCTAAATGTCCATAAATGCAGCAATTTGACTCACATTTTCATTCTGCCCGTGGCCCTGGGCCTTGTTCATCTGTACAAATTACAAGTTGAAGAGTGTTCTCTTCTGGAAGTGATCATTAAGCTACGAGCAGATGAGAAACTACCGTCAGATTGGGATCACATCACTATATTCCCAAAGTTAGAGGATGTAAAGCTCGAAAATCTACCTACCTTGACGGGATTTTATTCAGGTAATGATCTTATCAGATGTCCAGCCTTGGACATAGCTAGTGTGGTTGGCTGCCCGAGAGTGTGTCTTTTGAGGTCCACTGCTTCATCATCAGAACACAAAGAAAGCATGCATGATGATGTTGTTGATGAGCCCACTTTGCACGTTTTCAATGAGCAGGTTAGTCGCGACTACTTTGCAGGAGTTTGCTTCTTTGTCTCATCTTGTGTTTTCTTTTCGTTGTTTTTATTGGAATTTCCATATCCTACCCAAAACCTTAAGGTAGTGAGTATGTGGATCTTACCACCTTATAAACCAACCCATCCTACTCGCAACTTTCGATGTGGGACACTCTCCAATAGTTTTTTCTTCAAAAGAATGGTAAACAATGTATGTTTATCTAGTTGAATGAGCTTGATTTGCTTTAGCAGGTAATCCTTTCCTATGACTTCTCAGGTTGAAATCTTAAGGCTTAAAGAAGTGGTGGTTCAATGGAATAGCAGCATGGATAAAGCTTGGCATGAAATTGTTCCGCCATCGTTCCTCCTTAGTCTTGAATCTGTTCGACTAATCGGATTTCCTACTGTCCATCAACTTTTGCCCTCGGATTTTGCAAAAGGCATGCCAAAACTATGGGAGTTTGCGATTGACGATTCTTTCTATGAGCAAGAACTCAAAGATAATAGCCACGAAATGCCCGCAGGTTCCTTTGGTCTGTCGGAGCACCTTGAGCTGTTCAATTTACCGGAGCTGTTCAATTTACCGGAGCTGAAGTGTCTGATTAAGGAAGAGTCTCAATCGGGGTCAATGTTTCAAAATCTCAGAGAACTACGAGTATCAAAATGCAAGGGACTAACATGTGTCCTGACATATTCAACGGCAATGATTCTAGCGAATCTCGAGCTACTGGTTGTGAAAGAATGCGAGAGAATGACGGAGATCGTGTCAAGCGACAGAGATGAAATAGGAGATGAGGTTGTCTTCAGGCAACTGCACCACTTAGAACTTGATCGTCTAATGTGCCTCACAAGCTTCTCGTCCGGAGATTACACATTAAGTTTCCCTCTCTTAAGAACAGTGATTTCCAAATCATGTCCGAACATGAGGACTTTCTCTAAAAACATTCCAAGCACACCGATGCTGGAGGAAGTTCAATTTGGAGAAGATGATGATGAAGATGCATGGCGTTGGGAAGGCGACCTCAATAGCACCGTAGAGAAGAATTTCACTGAAAAGGTACTACTACTCTACATTGGCTAATTTCAGTGTGATATGACCAGAACAAACTTACGTATAATTGTAATTAATTGATGTCCTCTTTTCACAGAATCCAAGTTCAAATTGTTAGTTGAAGATTCAACTCAAAGGTATATATCCCGTGAAGTCGGACATTGCAATATCCAAGTTTTTGCGCAGTGTTAATGTTAATGTTAGAGGTCAGGCATATTTCTCCGTTTTAAGATCGAATAGTAAGTGATCGATCCTATAATCTATTATATGTGTTTTGTGCGTCACTTGGGATAAACTAGGGAGAGGATTGTTTTCTTTTAAGGAAATAGCCTATAAGCTTTTCATCAAGTAATAGAATTACAATGCAACAACAAACAGAAAATGGAAAAACAAGACTCATAAGACATTAGAATAGGTACATAAACGGATCCGCTATGCTCTCCACCTGTTTTTTTTTTCCTGTAAATGTTTTTCACCAAGATTACATTTGTCTGAATTTGAACACCGGACCTCCCGAATTTTTACGCGTCTTGTGGACCTCCACACGTTGTATCTATTCTTGCATATTTGCCTTCGAATTCTTCTGACTCTGAAGTTGTATCTGGCTGCAGTTATGCAAGATTGATTATGAGTAAACAAGGCAAGAGTCGATTTCGGTAGGAGGCTTCTTCTGTTGCAGGATTTGAGTGAAGGACTAAATCTTGTTCAGCAGCACATGAAGTCCAACTGAGTTCATATATTGATCCTTTTTATTATTCAGATTCTGAAATTAACTGTTTTTTTTTTAAGAGTAGAGATTTGCCTCATCAATCTTGTACTTCGACCATTCAACCAATTGGAGTCGACAATGTTTCTAGGCAGAGTCCAAAAGGGGCAGGCATCCCGAGTCCCGACCCTTCACTCTGTTTATATTGACAGTCACGAAAAAGAAACCTTTGCAGTTATTACAGATATTCTAGTCTTTTAATAGACATATGGTATTAACTAGTGAAACGTATTCAGTTTAGTGAAGTTTTGTACCAATAAATTTGCATTTTAATTTAACACCGTCCCATGTTTATCTAGTTATATTTTGGTATCAAATAGTTTCGACTCAATATTCTTAAAAGTGTAACCCGTCGGTCAGGTTAGGCATGATTGATGCCAGTGTCATCAGATCTCTGTCTTTTAAAATTGATCATTAATGACGCCAAGCACAAGAATGGGTTATCTATTGTCGTTGTTCCTTGAAGCAACCGAAGCTATATTATCAGTGGGACAATATAATTGATACGCTATATAGTCTTCTTTGGGCTCTATATTTAATAATGAATACGCAATTTTTATGAAATTATTACAATAAGAATTGCAGATTTATTGCGTATATAGCAAATCTTGTCTTAGATAAGTGAAACAAGAGGAAGTGATTCACAAACATATCAATAAATGTTGGATGATTTCATTGGACGTGAGGTTGAATACTTTAATCGATCACGAAATGAGCTTTGTTTGGGAGCGAGTGGTGGGTCCTTGGACCTAGTAATAATAACCAACGGACTTTGAACATTATAAATCCATTGATATGCCGATGACATAAATCAAGTGTCATATTGGCCTAGTTTGGGTTGTAATAAATTTTGTTTAATGACATTTTTCAAATACTCAAAACTTAAATAGGTTGAATTCAGAATTTTTTTAGGGGAAGTTGAACTCAATTTTTTTAATTATAATAAATAATACAATTATTAATTAATCTAAATCTTTATCAATAAATCAATTAAGTTTGGCTACAGGTCCCTTTCACGCCTAGGCGGTGGTTGCCAAAATAGAATAAATAAAACAATTGAGCAATCACACCGATTTCTTTCATCTTTCTATCCATACCTGAAGCGTTTGTCTTCTAGTTATTGGTTTCCCACAAAAGAAACGCTATTTCCCCTACGAGGGAGGAGGATATCCGACAAACAAAATAATTACTCGCCCATATATATAGTCAAAGTGCTAAATAAATATCTATCACCGATTTATAGAACCGATCTTGAATTACACTCATGATACCAATTGTACCTGTTTAGTTGATAACGCTCGGTATCTTTACATCCACCGGCGAACTTATTAAATTAACTGCTGACTAAAACATGTGACACTACATGCATTTATTGCCACTGAGTAAAATAAATATACTTCAACGGAAGCTCTTTAATAATCGGAAGCAAGACACGTTTGGGGGTATGTATATAAGAAAAGGTGAAATCGATAAATGAATGAAAGTGAAAAACACCTGAAACTCTAATAGTCCTCCATAAATAGACTCACGTGTGGCTGATCAGAGCTTCAGTTTAGAAGAAACGAAGATCAGAGATAACAGGGGACCAGAGAGAGCCACAATATAGCTAGCTACCTGACTATATACAAAGAATTCAATCCCACCATAAAGAAACACAAAGAAATGAAGGTTTTTTTCTGTTTTGTTACAAATTATATATGATATCCTCTCGTACAAATACGAGGTTGTAATCTCAGATTTCCTAGAAACTCTAGTTACTGTATAACTAGAATGGTGTAAGGATTACAATAAACAATAGATCACTTATTCTGGTGTCATATTAAGATATTTATATAATTACACTTAACTACCTTGATTTTTAGCGGTTTTAAAAAAAAATCATATAATTTTTTTTTAAATTCAATTCCTGTAGTTTATTTTCTCAATTATGTTCGAGTTCTGAACAGCCCGAATAAGTAACCGACCACATGACTATCCACGTCAGTGTCACGTTACCCCAGATGATGTCATTTGTTACCTTATGTGACAATGACAAATTATCAAATTAATACCTAATTTGAATTATGTTTTTTTAGAAAATCTATAATTTTTTATTGGCAAAAAATCCATAATTGGGATCGGGAGGGAGGGTGCGGGAGAGTAGGTCCCATCGGTTGGGGGCCATCATGAATAGGCTGTGGTTGCACACCGTCTTCTCCAGCTAGAAGCCCCCGCCGCCGCCACCACTATGCCCACCGGGATCTCTATCTCGATCATAGCATTTTGATGGAGTGGACCTTCGTCGAAATGTCCTCCTGCACTGCGCCTTCCCCACTGTACAAGAAGCACTCATGGTCGCTGGAGGCAGAGGCTGAAAGTTTCTGCCAACATGAAGAGGCAAAGCAAGAGCGTCATCGAGGAGGACCTCGACGAGCTCAAGGCCTGCATCGAGCTCAGTTTCGGATCCAAGTCCTCTTATGTTGACCAGATGTAGTGTCACGCCCAAAAAATAAAAATATGACAACCGCTCCAGATTAAGTATCTTTGCTAAGCATCTTATTGCATAAATAAAGTGTAGTTTTTAATAAACTTTATTAATCGAACTAAAACAAATCTTAACAAAACCATGTACGAAATAATTAATAACAAACTTAGAATGCATGCATGTTCTTGCTCTTAGCTCTCAAACCTGATCAACCATTGTCGTATCTGAAACAAAATACGTATTTTGGTGAATTTACGTAACCCAGTAAGTCAGATTCAAATACAAATATTCATATCACATTCGAAGGGGAAGCCTATCTTATTACGAAAATCGAATACTCATAATTCAAATTGCAGATCACAGATGAACTCTAGAGTATGACAAATCGGACTTAACCTGTAGGTACAAAAAAGACCTATCTTTCACGCTAAAAATACATAAACAAAAAGGATAGTCTCACCACATAGCATAGATATCTCTGGTGCTCACATAGAGTATGAAAACACAAAATACTCTATGGATACAGTAACACCGAGATAACCTGACCAAAACAGATAGGTCAATCCATATTCATTATTATTCACGAACAAAATCCAACCAAACTATGAATCATATAAAACAAAATGAACCATATAAGACAAAACGAATCATATAATAACAACTACGAAATTATATCCAAAATAGTACAACATCAAATCACAAATTCACTCATTTCATACCAACAGACCATTTATAGTTTTCCATTGCATGGCATAAACCGTAGGTAATTACACATTCTTGTGGTTTAGGTAGTAATATAATTATATATCTAATAAACATAGCCATGTTCTTTAGCTCGTACTACCGTTTAAGATCAACTTTTATATTAAACACAGATTACTAACTTCGTAATATAAGTCCGAATTTGTCAATTAATCTTATGTCATCGTCTGCAGAAAATTTCATATTCAATTAAATGTCAGGGAGCCAAAGCAGTACACTCCATCCTATATTTTAATACCTTTGCGACAGGGAGATAACTCCTTTCTTTCTAAAGTAAAACATGCAATGTTTCTTTTTATTTTTATCAATGTTCATGCCCTTTACTTACGATCTCAGCATACATAATCAAATAATCACCGTTTATAATCTGTATAAGCATAGAATCGAGAATTTAATTAGAGGCATACGAAGAACATGAACCAACTTACATCCTATAAATAATTAAAAGGTCTTCATTACGATCATCAAAGAATGAATCTTCTTTAAAAATTAAACTAACCCTTCGTAAACATTAATTTATTCCAATACACTAACCCTAAGTCACCTAAAATTCCCTACTAGAACAAATAAACTAATCCTATGTAGCTATGTCAACAATAATTTTGTCCAATAAAGCTTAAAGGATCGAAGGAAGCTATTGGAGGCAGAAGATCATCTTCACGAGTTTCAAATATTCATACATCTTATAATGATCACACATAATACAAATATGTAGAACCTGACTTACCTATAACTTCGTGGTGTTCAAATTCCGTCATTCGCGTCTTCTCTAACTCGTAGCTCTCGAGCTCGTATAATATATCCAGCGTTCCATTTTAATTAGGTTTTGTCTTACCTCCTTTTATACACACAACTCTAGGTTTTAAGATTAGGGTTGACAAAATTCTGTTTGGTCTTTGGGCAAATTACCGTGTGCTCTCTTATAAATTTTAGATTCCTATTTTGATTTCTTGATTTTCACATGTCCGTTTATCACTATTGACTCTCTGATACCCTCTCGACTTTGGGGCTTTTCTGGAGGGTTAACAAGTAGTAGTGTAGTACTATGACATCATTTTGCGGTCTGAAGCTAAGGCGTTGACCAATTCTTAGGCTATTTCGGTTTTTGATGGAGCTTTGCCATCAACGAACTGCAACGGAAAGCTCGAATGATTTCAAAAAATTGCAACCCCAATTAGAAGCTCGGGATCGACTACCACAGCGAGAGCTTAGTCACCGACAAGTCCCATGAGCTCGTGGTTTTTGGAGGAAGAGGAAGAGATTGCGAAATAATAATTAAAAACATATGGATTTAAAAAATATATAATTCAAATTATGAATTGATTTTGTAATTTGCTATTATCACGTAGGATAACAAATGGCATCATCCGGGCTGACGTGACACCGACATATACAGTCATGTGGCCGGGCACCTATCCGGGCTGCCCGGGGCTCGAACATGTTCCAAAAAAGTAAACGACCGAGATTGAATTTGCAAGAGAAAAAAAAAGTTACACAATCTTTTCTTGAAATCCGCCAAATCAAACCTTAAGTGTAATTATCCCTAAAATCTTAAAGACAAGACATGATAATCTGTAGGCAAGTTTTCACTACTACTATAGCAAGTAATAATCTCAACACTTTTTCCTATGACTTCTCTTCTTTTGTTTTCATACCCTTTTTCGAACTAACCTGCTGCCTCCGGTGGGAACTGATCTGCTGCCAGATGAATCAACAGCTGCGGCGAGACACTTGCAAGATTATTAGTTAATGTATATTTTTTAAAATAATAACTCTCGCAATCAGATATACCGTGTATAATTGGTTACTTCCATTAGGATTCTTATTTCATGTGCTAGCTCTGTAGATAAGCACTTTCTAGTAGTAATTACTTAAATTCGTAGGTTTTAATTTTCACCAATAAGTACATTTAATCTAACGACACAACTTGTGAGATAAATTATTGATGTCAAAATTTCACCTTGAAAAACTTGCATAAAGTTACATACACAAATATTATATTAAATTTGATTTATTCAAATTCGAGTTAGTAAAAAATTTCATTAAAACAAAGCTCTCTAAGTGAATTATGAATTGATGGTTGAAATGGCATCTCTTTAGTTTTTCACACTAATTAACAAAATCTTAAAAGTTGGTATATTTCAAAATTAGCTTAAGAGAAGGATTCAAAAAAGGGACAGATAGTATACCCTACCCCACGCTATCACTGATGATCTTGATGATGCAAAAATTATAATGATAAAGCTAAATATTAGTCACCTTACCTCACCACCAAAGCATATATATACCTCAACATATAATATCAGAAACCAACGCGTTGTTGGTGCAGTGGTGCCAGGGGCTGCACTTGGTAGGGCGAACCAAGGTTCGATCCCCCCAACAACGTTGGGAGAGAAATAAAACCTTAACCCCGGGACCCTCCTCGGACCCACAATTCATACCAATAAAAAAAACATATAATATCAGAATTCTTGACTTCAAAATTCTTGACTTTACGTATATACTAATTAGTAATTACTTACATCATGTATAATTAAACACATATGTGCAATAGGCCAACTTGCTGGTGATCACTCACCACAAAAGCATATGTATACCTCAACATATAATATCCTTTCTTAAAAAAACATATAATATCCTTAACTAACCCATCAATTAATTGATTAAAGATGAATATTTTTAGAAAAAAGGGCCGGAAAGAGAGAGATGCCAATAATTACCACGTACTAGAGTAATACTTAAAAAAATACTATATCGTGCTAGTAGCTGCGGTGACGGGAAGAGCAGGAGCAGTAGACGCCGAGGAGCCAGCTCCGGCCTCTTTAGTAGCTGATACGACGGAGGCGGTGGCCGGAGGAAGGCGCTTGCGCTTCTTCTTCTCGTAAGGAATACCGCGGGCCTTGGCCTGGGACTCCCTCACCTCACGGAGGTATATCCGGACGGCGGGGGCCGCGAAAGGGTTGGATTCCGGGGTGCCGGGACGGTGGTTCTCGTCGAAGGCGGCCCGGAGTCGGCCGATGAGGGCATCGAGGGATCCCCAAGCCTGGCGGAGCGGGCAGGCGCAGGGCGCAGGCGGGGTCGGGTGGCCGAAGTAGGGACAGCCAATGATATGGACCTTGGTTTTTCCGAACTGGTCCAAGTACCTCAGGAACTCTATGACGTGGGCCCCGCTGCACCTCCCCAACGTCAAAGGAGGCTTGTGGTTGCGAAGGTATTGCTGGAACGTGTTCCAGTCCCTCCTCTTCTGCAACTCGTATCGGCTTAAAGTCGCTGATCCCGACGACGATGAGGGCCCCGGGTGGTCCGGTGTCTTGGTCTCCTCCGGCCCACTTTCAACTGGCTCCATGGTGGGCCCGGAGGAGTGCTGATGATCAGGTAGCTAGTGTTTAGGCTTTTTTTATTTAATATACGCACGAATGAGTAGCCAAGTCAAAGTAGGAAGATAAGGAGGAGTGTTCTATTACATGTAAGTTAGTGTCTTGATTTGAACTTTGAAGTGCTTTTTTCTCTCTAAATATGTTGTGGAGGACATGAGTATAATTCTCTGCGTGAATCGTACTTGTGGATAATTAAGCAAAGGGAAGGGATCTATATGTTCACGGGGAAGGAAGATCTTCGGTTTATTTGACTAATTTTCAATTGAAAGGAGGAGAGGGTTTTAGAGGAGCACGAGAGAGATACGACCATATCTTTTCTTCTTTTTTCTTGAAGTTGGACCAGACATCGTAGAAAGAGAGAGAAAGAAGGAAGAAGGAGGGGGGAGAAATTGGTAAAATGAGATGATTAAATGAGAAAACGGAAGCAGACAGTCTCCTCTCTATATTGGAAAGGACAAAACACTGTGAGGTGCGTATCCACTTCATTATTTGGCTTATTATTATTGCCAATCAGTGGACATCGGTTGTAGTATTTGTCATGTTTTTTAAAAGGTATTGTAAACTTCTAGTCTAATGTACTGATTGACAATATACATAGACCTATTAGAGGCGAATGATTTCAATCTTCTTAAAATTCTAGCGAAGTTTGTTTTATAGTAAAGTATATTTTTCTTGAAAGAGCTCGATAAAAAATCATTATGTCACAACTAACAGCAGTATTACATTTAAGATGTAGATCAAAATTATTGAGTGGAACAAATTTTGATTAACACTATTATATGACACGTCAACTTCGCAATCCAGATGTAATCGGCTATTTTATCTGATGAATACAATTAACATCGAATACAATATATAATTAATTAGCTGACGTATTTTTTTTGACACCATATGAAGTAATTTGGCTAGAATCAGTTGAAGCTGAATGAAATTTAATAAAAGCGAATTCGTACAACCAATTATGAATTTTAGAAAATGATCAAAACAAATCCCATTGATAGGATAACGCCATTTTTTTCATAAATAAAAGATGTGCTATGGAGTCTACTAAATAGTTTTCAGTAAATTTGTGAACCTGAAGGCCGAAACAGTTGGTCAAGAGCCTCACACAAGCTAGTCTATTCAGATTCAATGTTTCATTCGGACAATGGGGACGTCTCTTGCAGATGGAAATAACTCTCTCACTATGAAAGTTACATGACATCATTCAGTAGTTAATTAGGACACCCAACATACATGTGAATCAAACAATAATACTACTACATTCACACATATCTATCTAGCTATATGTATCGACTAATTTGAGGTCTGAGGAGCCCAGACTTCGAAATTTTTGGAAGACTCGAACTAATAGACTAATTTTCACTAATCTATCGATGGTTAGATAGCACCTTGCCGCAGACGGAACATTTCATTGTAAGATACTAATTAATTCAATGTAACGCTGTTAATATCATGTAGTCCCTGTGCATAAGCGAGAAAAGGATTAAATGTCCTTAAAAAAGGAATAAAGTGAATGAATTGTTAATAGAATAAACTACTCACGTATTTAGTTTATAACATTATTACCGTAGAATTTCTATTTCATCTAAACTGCTTATAAGATCTTTAATTTTTATCGAAATATTAACCTGAGTTTTGACATCACCATTTTTTTCGTCAAAATGATAGATATGCCCTTAAAACAAAAACACCCATTCACCCAATCCTAGCCACCTCTACATCCAGAAATTGTCCAACCTCGAACCAGAACTTGGAACTAAACACTCCACTGGACCCGAACCCTGACCCTGAAGCGACGAGTCTCGACTACTGGGACAAGGATGAGTTTCACTCCCGATCATAACATTCAACAATAACCTCTCTAATGCACAGATCTGGAACACCGCTCGATCGCACCGAATACCATGAGAGAAGCTCACTAGAGAGGGCGACGTTGGGGAGTCGTAGGGACCCGAGACGAGGGTAGTTAAGGGGTGACCCTAACGAGGGTGGGTCAGAGGGGAGCGGGAGGAGTCGCAAGCGATGATGTTGGTTTGGCTTTGAAGCTTTGGGTGTTCTGGGTTTGGATTGGGCGTCATCGGATGAAGAAAGAAATGGTGATTTAGGTTGCTACTTCATTGTTGTTCTGGATTTGAAAAAGTAAATGGTGTTCTGGCTTTGAAGGTTGGATTAAGGTTGGGATTTGGGTTTTGATATTTTGGGTTAATTGTGCTTTTAAAGAAAAGAGTAAACCAAGGCAAAATCTTCAATTGCAAAAATTTAATTGTAATTTTTTCAGAAGGGTAAACCAACATCAAGAGACGAAGACGACTGGTTGGTTCTCGGTTATTTTTTTTTTTTTGATTGAGTTGATATTCTTAGGGCGTTTTTGGATGGTTGGAAGGTTGAAGATTGTTCTTTTTATTTTGTTTCTTGGTAAGGGAATATATGTTATTTTGATGAGAAAAAAAATGATGATCTCAATCAATGATTTCATATCGGTATTTCCATAAGAAAAACAGAGATTCTAGAAATAATTTTGATAAATCAAAGAGGTTGTCACCAATAATAATATAAATAAAATATATTATACCAATTTACCGACAAAATTACACAGTCGTGGCGCTCAAATAATTGCCGGAAATTATTATAAGTATCGTATTCTGACTTTCTGGTCTATGTCTTAACAGAGGGAGCCGATCCCCAAATTGTTGGCTATATTAGATCTTGACGTTGAAGGCGTCAAAAATATAAATTCTCGGATTTTCTATATAATTACGATTAACACGTAGTGAAAATTTGCTTTGCTTTAACTTGATGTCTCAATTAAGTATGAATTATTAAAATTTAGTAATTAAAATTTTTTTCTCTCCCCCTACCTAATTCGATTCACAATAAATATATCGTATTAATACTGTAAAACTCTCCTCAATAAACACTATGAAATTAATTGAGTGAGAGTGTCTTGTCTTTTCACATGAAATTCATGATGAGAGGACACTCGATTGTACAAAAGACGACCAAATCATAAACTCAGTACGCTGCCCCAATTAATTTCAGGGCGTTGAATAAAACAGGACCTCTTCACTTCATGAGTTATCAATGGAGCAATTATTAGTACTGTATAACTCCCCTCAATAAACACCGTAAAGTCCTTTGAAGAAAAAACACTATAAAAGGTACATATCACAAACACACACTTTTGTCGTCCACTCGACCAATTAATTTTAAACAATACAAAATGATTATTAAGGGCATGATAGTGGCGACATTTTGTAGTAGAGACTACGCAAATCACTTTCACTAAAAATTTCCCTTGTTTTTTTATTTGTAGAGGGAAAGCTTATCCTCTCAAATTCCCTTTTCCGACCGCAACTGGTAAAGTAAGTGCCAATAGTTTCAGATCCTACACGGCTTTCATAAATTCATCTCACCTAGGTAAAATATTATTCAAGATTTTTACCACTATATGAAACGGAAAAATCTCGAATTTGAATTCTACAATGATTTTGATCAATTTATCACTTCAACGGCAGATGGGAACCCTGTTTTGTAGTAACGGTTATCAGGTCAATGAAATTATTCAAGAGAGATCACCTAGTTGAACTCATAAGCGAAACGAATTAGCAATTATATCTGCATCCACTAAAGAGCATTTATTTTAAATGTACATGAAAAGAGTAAAATAAAGAGAGACCAGTTCGTGGTCACGACAAAAAATTTACTCATAAAAAAATTATATGTACATCCTCCTCCTCAAGGCAATCAATCACAAGAAGTCACAGAAAGAGCGACCCGGAGATCATTGGATGTCCCGCATATATACATGCGATACGTTTCCGTTTCACCTAGGAAGCTCGTGGGTTCAGCTGTGTGATAATTGTTGCGTAAGCTATCGCGAACGGAGAATATGATCTCCCTCACAGCTGGCTCGTGTCCATTAAGGAGGTTGCCCATGCTTATACCCTGCTTTCTCCATGAGTGCCTCTCGCTTGGTGGCGTAAACATGCTAGCTATACATGGCCTTTCCCGCATTCGTACTCGATAATTCTTGTCGAATTCCTGACAGCCAACAACAGATAGTTGGTTTATGTTCAAAGTCCAAGCAACGGCTCAATCACAAAATGCAAGTCCCTAAGCAAAAGGATGTTACCTGTTGATATGCATCGACAGAGCCATTCCCCATCTTCGGGAGGTAAAAGTTGTAGTAGTCGGCAAAAATTGCCTCGGAGAGTCGTCGAGCTTGCATTAACTTGCGGTGAAGAGAAGCGGCCAGAGCAAGTAGTTTCTCGACATGTTCAAAGATGACACAGAGGCGTCTCAAGTCCTCCATGGTGTCACTGTTGATGGCCGCGGTATTTACTGGCAGATGCAAACGACAGATTTAGGCTAAAATTGAAAGAACACGAATCGAGTAAATTACTGGACCGGATATAAACCTTTGAGAGGCCTCAAGGTAGAAGCCATAGTCAGGTAAAGTTGGTCCAGCTTCACCGTCATCTGCTTAAAGCCTCCAACACTAGTCTGATTAAGTGTGTCAGCTGATGCTCTGAAGGCAGTGCAAATCATCTGCTCAAGCAATTCGTGGGGATGCAATGTCTCCAAGTAGTGAAGGACCTATCATGATAAGATTCCTTGCCAAGTCAGGATCTCAAAGATAAAAGTATGAAAACTCACATTAGAAATTTCTCGATCGATTAAGACTAAAATAACAGAACATCTGACCTTCTCTCCTTGTTTAACGGGGTCCAGTAAAGGTTTCTGTTCAGAGGCTGGTACAGCAGGTGCTTCATTCCAGATTTTACGCCATAAGTTTCCGCGATCAGACATTCTTTTAGAAAGTCGGCCACGAGGAGGCCAATCTTTCTCCAAATTATTCATCATTGAGCTCTTTGATTGTTCAGCTTCTTTACTCTCATCATTT
>SOPF01019635.1:0-32877 GCA_012979155.1 Hypericum perforatum
GGTAAAATATCGTCACTCTATTCCTCGTTTAGATGACATGCTAGATGAGTTGCATGGTTCTTGCATATTTTCAAAGATTGATCTAAAGAGTAGTTATCATCAAATTCGCATGAAAGAAGGAGATGAGTGGAAAACAGCATTTAAGACAAAGTATGGTTTGTATGAATGGATGGTTATGCCTTTTGGATTATCTAATGCACCTAGCACATTTATGTGCCTTATGAATCATGTTTTGCGTCCATTCATTGGGAAGTTTGTGGTTGTCTACTTTGATGATATACTCATATATATTAAGAGCATTGAAGATCATGTTGAGCATTTGAAGTGTGTTTTAGATGCATTATGTGCAGATCAATTATATGCTAATTTAAAGAAGTGCACCTTTTGCATAGATAAGCTTGTATTCTTGGGTTTTATTGTTAGTGCTAAAGGAATATAGGTTGATGAGGAAAAGATAAAAGCAATACAAGAGTGGCCAAGTCCCATGAATGTCGCAAATGTCCGAAGTTTCCATGGACTTGCTAGCTTTTACCGAAGATTTGTGAAAGATTTTAGCACTATAGCTGCACCACTCACCGAAGTCATCAAGAAAAGTGTTGGATTTAGCTGGGGAGAAGCTCAAGAAAAGGCTTTCCAAACACTAAAAGGGAAGTTGACAAATGCCCCTCTACTAGATTTACCTAATTTTTCTAAAACATTTGAAGTTGAGTGTGATGCATCTGGTGTAGGAATTGGCGCTGTGCTCATGCAAGATGGACGTCCTATTGCCTATTTCAGCGAGAAGTTAACCGGAGCAACTCTAAATTATTCAACCTATGACAAAGAGCTATACGCATTGATCCGGACGTTGGAGACATGGCAGCATTACTTGTGGCCCAAGGAGTTCGTGATTCACACTGATCATGAATCATTGAAACACTTGAAAGGGCAAAACAAGTTGAACAAGAGGCATGCACGATGGGTGGAGTTCATAGAAACATTTCCTTATGTCATTCGTTACAAGAAAGGTAAGGAGAATGTAGTGGCTGATGCACTATCGCAAAGGTATGCCTTGATCTCAACTCTTGATGCTAAATTGATTGGTTTTGAGCATATTAAAGAGTTGTATGCTGAAGACACTGATTTTGGTGACCTATTCTGAGCCACGGAGAAGAGTGGAAGTGATAAATTCTTTCGGAATGAAGGTTATTTATTTCGTGAAAACAAACTTTGTGTGCCTAATTGTTCTATGCGAGAATTGCTAATTCAGGAGGCACATGGAGGTGGATTGATGGGGCATTTTGGAATTGCAAAGACTTTGGCGATGCTACAAGATCACTTTTATTGGCCACACATGAAGAGGGATGTAGAACGAGTTTGTGGACGTTGTGTCACATGCAAGCAAGCCAAGTCAAAGGTAAAACCCCACGGTTTGTACACCCCTCTACTCATACCTAGTGAGCCTTGGATTGATATCTCTACAGATTTCGTGTTAGGACTGCCTAGAACTAAACGTGGAAGAGATTCAATCTTTGTGGTGGTAGATAGATTTTCTAAGATGGCACATTTCATTCCATGTCACAAAACTGATGATGCTTCAAACATTGCTGATTTGTTCTTTAAAGAAATTGTTAGGTTGCATGGCATGCCTAGAACTATCATTTCAGATAGGGATGCAAAGTTCTTGAGTTATTTTTGGAAGACCTTGTGGTGCAAGTTAGGTACTAAGTTGCTATTTTCTACTACTTGTCATCCACAAACTGATGGTCAAACTGAGGTTATTAATAGGACTTTGTCTACACTTTTGAGAGCACTCATTAAGCATAACATTAAGACTTGGGAAGATTGTTTGCCACATGTTGAATTTGCTTATAATCGTTCAGTTCATTCTGCTACTCAATTCTCACCATTTGAGCTTGTTTATGGTTTTAATCCTTTGACTCCATTGGATTTATCACCTTTACCCTTGAGTGAGCATGTTAACTTAGATGGCAAGAAGAAAGCAGAATTTGTCAAGCAATTGCATGAGAAAGCAAGGCTGAATATTGAGAAGAGAACGGAGCACTATGCACGACAAGCTAATAAAGGAAGGCACAAAGTGGTCTTTGAACCTGGTGATTGGGTTTGGTTGCATATGAGGAAGGAGAGATTTCTCGTGCAAAGGCGTTCCAAGTTGTTACCACGTGGAGATGGTCCATTTCAAGTTCTTGAACGCATTAATGATAATGCTTACAAACTTGACCTACCAGGTGAGTATAATGTCAGTGCATCCTTTAATGTTGCTGATTTAAGTCCTTTTGATGCAGGTGAAGATTTGAGGGCAAATATTTTTCAAGAGAGGGGGAATGATGTGAGACCATCAAACAATGAGCATGGCGCAATACAAGTTTCAATTTGGCCGATCACAGGAACAAGGGCCAAGAAGCTTCAATCTGAACTCAATGGATTTATTCAAGATTTTTGGGCTCAAGTTGACACAAGTAAGCCCAAGGACGACCATGGCAAGCCCGTGCACCTTATTGGCATCCTTCCAGAAGCTTAGCATGCAAGCATGCACGTGTCATTCCTTTGGATGCAAGGAATCGCCTATTTCGGAAGTTAGCTCATTATTTAGTAAAGTCATTAGATTGATCAGGAAACTATATTCCAGCAACTATGACTTATTTAGGACTAAGAGAGACGTGCTTATAGACTTCCTAAAGCATGTTTAGAGTCATTCTTATTTAGTTCTTGTTTAGGTTGTCATTCGGCCAGAATAGGACTTCTTCTTATTTCGGCCAGAATAGGCTTTGTTCTAATTAGGGAGTTGAAGTACTTGGGAGCCTATATATAGAGGCCACGTTCATTAATGAAGATACACAACTTTGATATTCAGAATACTTAGCATACGGCTAATTTGGTGAGTTGATACTCATTGCGCGTTCTTGGTTAGGCTAGTGTGTCGCTTAGCTAGGGCAACGTTTTTCACTTATCAAACGGATCTTCCATCACCGTTTGTGGCGTGATTCGACTACAAGGCTTAGGTTCGTGACTTCCAATTGATCGGGTTAGGGTGAGCCTTCACCAAAGTTCGAGCATTGCATGGTTGAAGTTGAAGTCTTTCTCATCCAGCGAGTAGCAACGGTCCGTTCGTGTGGAATTCATAACGAGTTTCATATCACTACTATTAACATATATTTTCAAATAGCCATTTTTTGGTAGAAGAAAAGTTCGGATGCCATACGGGTGAGACTTTATTCAACAAATTGCGAACATTATCCCACAAAATCTGATTCTCTTTTAGACTCAACATGTAATAAGGCAAGTTAGATAAAGTAGCACCCAAGATTAAGTAGATTTAATGTTGAATATACTATAATGGGTCTTCTCCTCAGCTTCTTCACTAGACCATATTGTATCTATCGTAACTAGCACACTGCACTAACCAAATTCATCAAAAGAGTCTTGGAATTCTTTTATAGATGTCACTACTAAAACAAATTTTTGTACTTTAGATTTAGGATCATACTAATTGATATAGTTGAGTACGATATAAAATGATGCTTGCTTACGATCATTTGGCATGGCAGGATATGATAAAAAGTCATGCTCGGTTACGATCAATCGGAATGGTCGGGTATGATATGTTTGGTTACTATCAATCAGGTACGATAAAAAGTTATGTTTGGTCATGATCAATTGACATGGCTGGGTACGACAGATAGTCATACTTGATTACAATTAATTGGTATGGTCGTGTACGATTAAAAATTGTGTTTGATTATGATCTATTGGCATGGCCGAGTACGATAAAAAAAAATCATGTTTGGTTATAATCAATCGACATGGCTATGTATGATGAAAGATCATGTTTGGTTAGAGTCAATTTTGACATGTTCGATGTACAATGGTATGCTGGATCATTATTAAATAAAAATAATTAATTAATTAATTAACATACTTGATTATTTTAAATTATTATGTTCGACTATGACTAATGGCAGTGGTGGAGCCACATGTATATGTATGCAATGGCCCTCACTTATAAAATCTTTTTGTTTGATAATTAAATATATTTTTTAATATATTTCTCTATTATAATTAAAAATTCATACCATTAAAAAAATTAATCAACTTGTAAATTAAAATCAAATCTTACAAAATATAGGTATTTCTTATATTGCACTTTTTAAATTTTGTGCCTCCGCTCCTGAATAATGACATATCCGATTACCATTAAATGTTATATTAAACTAATTAATATTAACTAATAATTATAATTATTAATTAAATGATGTATTAGTTTAATGTGTAACAGTATAACACGAATTAATTTAATTGCACAAAAAAAATGGAAATATCAATACCAAAACAAAACCGATTTGATTCTTTTGGAAAAAATATTTCAAACCTATATAGGAGAATAATAGGTTACTTTAGATGTACACGTACAACATTCACGCACAAATAGGAGAATTGCATTGAGGCACTCCGACTCAATGTCATTCTACTTGAACATTGAAAAAAAAAAAAACTTAAATATGTTAAGTCAAAGTATTGCTTATTCCCGACCAAAAAAAAAGTATTGATTTTTTAATCGACCAAGTAGACAAAAACTAATAAGATTCAGTTTAAACAATCCGTTCCGGACATTGTTTAGTCTGAAATTTTTTATTAGTTGTTCTTCGGAAAAAGAGAGGTCTAATATTTTCTTTTCTCTCTAAATATAAAATGGAAAGTGTTTTTAAAATAACAATCCGAGTTGGACATTGTTTTGTAGTTCCCAGCATAGTAAAACTTACTCGCCGCCTCTGCCTGTTTTCGGAAAACTCTCTACGTCTGTATAGCTTTTCTATTCCTGAAACTATCATGAAAGCCTCAAACCTCTATAAAAGCACCAACCAATCTTGTCACAAACAATAAAAGTCTCCAAAGCAAAGAAAAGCAAAGAAAAGAAAGGAAAGAAATCAACGAGCAACCATGTTGGTGTATCAGGATCTTCTTTCCGGTAAAACAAAAAAAAACCTCTCTGGTGTTTCCTGGTTGCTGGTTTTTACTCTTCAAAATTATATGCAATAGCCGTTTTCTTTACAGAGAATAATAAGTTTTTGGATTCTCTGGGACCAACTAATTTGATGCGTTGGTTGTTTTGTGTGAACATATAAATATGATAATTATATATGGTACTTAGTTAATTGCATATATTATAGGATGTGTAGCGCATTTTTTTTTTGCCATCGGAATATAAGTTATTGGAAATAAAGGATGATCTTCTCATAGGAAACGAAAAAAGAAAAAAAGCCATGTTCGGTGTTTCCTTTATTTTAGAATGATCTTTGGTGTTTCATGGTTCCTCTTAAATATTATTTGCAACAGCCCTTTCTTTTCACGAAAAAAAAAAATCGAATGCTTTGATTGTTTTCTTCGTTAGCCTAATGTATTAACATGTTATTAGGATAATTATATATGTTACTTAGTTATTTTTATTGCCATGGGAGTATAAGTAATTGCAAATTGATGATGATCTTCAGGTGACGAGCTTCTCTCTGACTCGTTCCCGTACAACGAAATAGCGAATGGAATGTTGTGGGAAGTTGAAGGGAAGGTTGGTACTTGATTTTATCTCCTGGTTTGAGTCTTCAATTCCGACGCTCGGCGTTTGTGTAAAGCTTATCTTTTGGGGGTTGTACAGTGGGTTGTTAAAGGAGCTCTAGATGTAGACATTGGTGCTAATCCCTCCGCAGACGGTGCAGAAGATGAAGAAATTGATGATCACACTGTCAAGGTCGTCGACATTGTTGACACCTTCCGTCTTCAGGTTATAACCATACAGAATATTCTTCCCAATTCTATCATATTGATTCTAACATACCTGTATCGAGTAATCCTTTTTGTGATTTTCAGGAGCAGCCTCCTTTTGATAAAAAACAATTTGTGACCTTTATGAAGAGGTATATAAAGAACTTGAGTGGCAAGTTGGAGCTTGAGAAGCAGGAGTTGTTCAAGAAGCACATCGAGGCTGCAACCAAATTCCTCCTCTCCAAACTCAAAGACCTCCAATTGTAAGTCTCAGAAATTCCACCATTGATAAATCACCAGGGACGGATATAGAAAATTTATACTATGATGACAAAATATTTATGTAGTTCATGCAATTACAAATAAAAAATCGTAATAGAGGCAAACTAGTTTATATCAATGGAGGCAAACTCTTTTTTTTAATTAAATATATACCCATAAATTTTTTGTTATGGGGACAATTGCCCCCACATGGCACATATATACCTCCGTCCCTGTAAATCACCCAGTCATTATTATGAATTTTCTGGTGTTGGAGATTATCTCGGCAATCTTCCTTTGCGCAGCTTCGTAGGCGAGAGCATGCATGATGATGGGAGCCTGGTGTTTGCATACTACAAGGAGGGCGCAGCTGATCCAACCTTCCTTTACTTGGCTCCTGGTTTGAAGGAAATCAAGTGTTAGCCTTCACGTTGAGCGTTTGTCCATCCAATCTGATGCATGGAATTCGTTATCTAATCATAGAGTCGTTTAGCACAATTTTTAGCATTCTAAATTTCGCTAATTTGAGTTTTTCATTGTTTAATTTTGTCGGAGAGATTTCGTTGGATGTTTATTCCGTCATTTTTAGTTTTCTGTCCATTGTTTTGCAATATGACTCGTCCAAATCCAAGTGCCACATTGTTTCTAGCCCTTGAACTACCCCCCATCAATTTTATGCATAAACTCCGGTGCGTACTTCTTAATATTGTACAAAACCACAACAAATGAAACCCATATTATAATGGCCGCTGGCTCCTGCAAGACAACCACCAGTGGGGCTATTACTAGCTCCGTTAGTATTGACCTGAATCCAACCATTCCGACGCAGGACACACTATCCCACCAACAGAGAAAGCTTGGGGCAGCGAATGTTAGTGAACCTTACAGCGTACCCATATCCAAACCACAACCGAAATAGTCCGACTTACATGCTAGAAAGCATGATCGAGAGAGAAAGCACGAGGTCACAAATGCTAGTGAACCTTACGGCTGACCGATGTCCATGAGGTATATTAGAAACTCGTAGTCTATATAGTCTATATGAGCCGCCACATGGACGATAACAACTATATACGAGATCTCCAAGAGAATGACTCGTCAACCATGAATATCTATAGCTAGACCTTACAATTGCTAAAATTGATTCGTGAAGTCGATCGGATTCGATTCATAAAAATTTTGATTCGATTAGTCGACAGTTTGATTTGTTTATAGTTCTATTCAAATTCGTGAAAAAATAAATTGAATACAGTTTATGATTTTTACAATTTGTCAAATTGACAAATTCAATTTAAATTTGATTTGAATCAAATTCGAGTTAAATTTGTTTATGTTTAATTTTAAATTTTATAATTATACCCTAAATTCTAAAAAATACATACTTCAATCTAAATTGCCTATTAAACTTAATATTTTACTTTATTAGACCAAAAAAAATTAAAAATAATAAGTTATCTTAATTGTTACAAAACATTAATCCTTGAGTTTTGATAAAAAAAAACTAACTATAATCTTAATTTCTAATCCTAAAAGCTATCCCTAACCCTAAAAAATAACCTTAATTTACATTATTCTTCTTGTAAATTTGAAAGTTTTTGAGTATTTTTATTAAATATTAAAGATTAAAATATTAATTCAAATTCTATTCAAATTTAATTTGAATTCAATAGTCACAATAATATTGATTTACATTCATCTTGTAAATTTTAAAGTCTTTGAATATTTTTATTAAATAATAAATATTAAAAAATTAATTTGAATTCAATTCAGTTCAATTCAAATTCGACAATTCACAATTCGTATTCGATTCGTCTTTGAACAAATTGAATATGATTTAAGATTTTTGATAAATTCGGGCCGTGTCCAAGTCTATATATATAACTATATCAAACTGGATACATCAACAAAAAAAAGGACACAACAGAACAACTGAATCAACATATCCATTAAATCACAGGCGTAAACAATGTAAAACCTTCATATCCAAATTTAAACTAAAAGCAGACGGGAAATTACAATGGTGATTGTGACAATTATCGTGTTCTTGGCTTCTTGCTCCAGTTTTTGGCTTTATGCTCTGCAAGTTTATCCTCTTTCTCCTCTATGCATAGTAATTCAAGCTTGATTTCTTCTTAGCTTGGACCTGAATTATGCCTTCGTTGAACTCTTCATGATTAACTTGGTTTCAAGGACAAGAAGAAAGTATATGGTTTAGGTAAGTCTAGTTCATGTTTCCATGCAAGAGATTGCTACCCCAGGATTTCTATTACTCTAGGTGCTTCTGCACTGCATAAGAGAGAGCGTGCACCTCGGTGACATCACGTCGAAGAGCTAGCATCCCGGCATCAACACAAACAGCTTTTAGCTGGGCACCATTGAAATCATCAGTTGACTGAGCCAGTTCTTCAAAATTGGCATCGGGATGGACATTCATCTTCCGTGAGTGAATCTACAGTTACGCATTGAATATGCATTTCAGAAAATTTGAATTTTGGTATGATTATTATATACAAAATAATGAAGGGAGACGGATCCGCATGGCATACTTGCAAAATCCGAGCTCTTGCTTCTTCAGTAGGGTGTGGGAACTCAATCTTTCTATCCAGTCTACTAGAACGAATAAGGGTAGGGTCCAGAGGTGGAGTTAGGTGTTACTTAATTGTTTATTTACTTGATAATTTATTATATAATTTAGTATATGCACCCATTAAAAATAAAAAATTGATCCCATTAAAAAATTATTTAACTTATATATACTGAAAAATTATATATTTTATATATTGTCCCCACTCAAAAAAATTTCTGGCTTCACCCCTGTGCGTACGTGCTTCGAAGGCTGCATGGAGTGCTAATCACGTGCATGTGCATGGCCAACCAGCTTGCTCATTTAATTTCCTTCTTTAAGTGGTTGTAATAAGTCTGAATATTAACTTTCTATCTCTCTTTTCTTTCCTTTCGCATTCTGGTGTAATAAGAGGGAGGTTAAAGCAGAATTAAGGCAAGGAATGTAAGAAGGCAAGGCAAATTAATGCCCCCTTCAGATTGCCTGAAATCTCGCCTACCTTATTAAGGAAAGAGAAAATGAGAAATAAACAGATTTTGGAGATTTGAATTTTGGAATTCCTGAGTTGGAAAGCCTTACTTGCACGCTAGAGTGCGTGTGTGTTCGTTTTACCCTGCCCTAGGCCGTTGGAATTGAAATCCAACACACCTCAGCTTGCCGTCAGAAGATTTGGCAAGTCGTTGTACTACCTTTCAGACCAAATTCACCCCCCAAACATAAACTTTAAGCTCAAACTCATTTGAACACTTTAACCTTCTTTCTCAGTTGTGTTTGATTGATCAAGTTTGTGAAAGCCTACCACGTCCCACTACGTTATTGTCACTTCACCATTTTGTTTGTCCAACACTCAGCTTTATTTTACTTCTGTCTATTTGGTCTGTCATGTGCCATGTGCACCTAGCATGCACCAGCCATTGCAATTTTGCTTCTCTGAGTGAAAATGGTCGTCTGAGTGATCTGTCATTTGAGCAACGGCTACATGGCATGCGCCATGGAGGATTAGCATGTGCCAGAAGATCGTGCATTACATTCCTTAGCTTTGTGACTTCCCTCTCGTCCGTGGCTTTGCGTGTGCGCTCGATCATCCTTCACTTCTCCTCGAATAGGCTCCCAAAAACAAGCAAACTTAATGAAAAACAATAAAATCAACATAAAGACACAATGAAGGAAAACTAACACTAAGACAACTAAAATACAACTAAATCAACCTAAAACACTAAGAATGATTTACTAAAAGGGTATAAATAATGAGTGTTTTTGACACTCATCACACCCCCACACTTGAATCCTTGCTTGTCCCCAAGCAAAACTCAAAATGCAAACAATCTAAACCAAAATCAAATACAAACAAACATAAAACAAGGTAAAGACATAGCATGAATCGATCTTAACTTCCCTAAAAAACATTAGCTCGTATCAAAATGAAATCATAAACTAAGTTAGTTCATCAATCCAAAACATAAAGCACAATGAACTAGTGGGCATCTCAACACTCAATTGTTTAAGCAAGTGTTAACTCTACATAAAAGACACTAGAAGGTTGAACTCACAAGGATAGACTAGTGTTTCACTCATATAATCGGTATGGTCAACATCTTATCACTCGCATACATATCAATATACTCAAAGCATCCTATGTCCTACTTAGCGTTATCTAAAAGTCGCAATGATTGCTAATGATCAGGGGGTCTTTTCATCGGGTTGTAATGGGGCTTAAGGTAAAAGTGAGGTATAATATGTGGATAGTGGCTAAACCACCCAATCCAAGGACATGTCACAAAAGCAACTAATCACTCGTCTAATCTAAACATCCTCACATATATAAAATAAAGAAACACACTCCCTAAGTATCCCAATATCCTAAGATCGAGAAGCACGAGTTTATTCTAGAAACATGCCTTATTGAACTTCACATTCTTTTTTGCTTCTTTTTCTTTTTTTCTCTTTTTTTTCATATAATATTCACAAACTAAAACAACTATAGAAACTTAGCATATTCTAGGTAAACACTTAGCTTCTAACATGGTCATAATACAAATCCTAACAAAAATAAACCTAACAAAACCCAAGCTACCAACTAAACCCAATACACATGTAAACCTATAAGTCCTCGAATCAGATGATCAAAGGTAAGGAAGATGGATGATATACGGTTTGTAGTCGGCTTCCTAATCTACAATCAAGAAAAAGGCTAGGCTCAAATGGTTTAAACAAAGGATATAATAGGGATTTTGTCTGTAAAGCTCTAGGCTTAATGTAAAAAAAAATGCCCTCATCTTCTCACTAACTCCCACGCAACCTAGACTCTGATAAGTACTAGTAGGATACCTCAATCAACTGACTAAGTATGCACCTCATGAAAAATATAGAGACGGTTGTCTCTTCCTTTGGCTCAAATACTCACAAGGTACACTCATCAATCCTCTAGTCTAGTCTAAATAGTGAAACCACTAATCTAAATAACTGAGTGCAAGATTTCTACCCAATTCCTAGGCTTTGTGCTCGAATTAAATTCCTAACTAAGAAAATGATAAAATTCTAACACAAGTTGAAAATTTTTTAGGGAGATCAAATTTTTGAAAAATTCATGTCAAGTCTAAACCTAAACAAAACAACCTAACATGCAGACATACTAAACAATCTAAAAGAAAGATTCTGTGAAGAAACCCTCCCCCACACTTGAAAGATACATTGTCCTCAAGGTGTCTAAGATACTAATAAGCACCTAATCTAAAAGAAAAATAAGGGTGAGATAGTTTTATCTCGATGACCTAGTACGTTAAGAAGCATCAAGGAGATCAAACCCTGAAGAGCTCAAAATGGGAACACTTCTGTACCAAGTTACCAAAGATATGAAAAACCAATCTCAAAACAAACATACACAAATAAACATGCAATAGAATAACTCACTAATGACTTGTTATGTAGACTACCTTCTTGTGACCTTTTCGGCTTTAAGCCTAATAGGATCATCGTACAGTAGCATAACACAATCGTTAAATGAGTTACAAATACACAAAACTAAAAAATAGAGTCAAAATATAAGAAAATAAACAAAAAAAGAAAATAAATAAAGAAAAATGCAAAAGTAGGGAAATATGAGCTCCCTGTTAATAATCAGAAGTTGGAGGAGGTGGTGGTGGGAAAATAAAACCGCTACCAAAGTTGTCTGGCCAGGTGCGTATCCATTCAGCATGTGTTTGCTGCTGCTCATAGTGCTCCCTCTGGAATACCATGTGAGCTCTCTGATCGGTGTAGAATGCCCTCTGCTCCTCTTTCTGAGCTCTTAGCTTGGCCTCCATGCGAGCATAGGAGTCGTATTGGCAGTCCTATCTAGCTGTGCTGCTGACTACATAGTCCTATAGTTGCACGCTATAGCCATGAAGTTGCTCTCCGTGACCACATAGCTGTACCTGTATTGTAGCCAACTGATCACGTAAAAATTGAATGTCAGACTGAGCATCAGGTGCCTGATGACTCGGTACTGCATCGTCATGCTGGGCCTGGTACTGGTGGCTCAGGCCTGCCTGCTACTGCTGCTCCTCTCTCTGTACTGGCACCCTTCCTGGTACCCCCAGGCGTAACTGTACTGCATGTCTCTCCTCCCAAGTCTTGTACTCGACAAGCTCAACTCCATCGGTCATCGTCTTCTTGATCAGCTTGCTCATGTGGAGCTTTTCAATATCGAGTGGCATTGGCTCTAGTATCATCCCACAGAAAGCTGCAAACTACTCAGAAAAATGGTGATATGCAATGCGAGAAACAATATGACCTAAGTACAGATACTTAGGTTCTCTATCGCTAATGGATCTAGCAAAGCAGTCAATGATCATAGCGAAGGTGCTAAAGGGAACATCATGGCATAGGCAATTTATGGTATACAGCTGAGATCGGAAGACTTTAGACTATTCCCATTGACCACTGATGGTTAGAGTCATAAAGCGATGGAGGATGCCTAGATATGGTTCTCTAATCAGTGCATTAGGTGCCCTCCTCGACTAGTATCTCTCGAATCCTATGATCTCGTGCCATGCCTGATGGGCTTGACTAGTGGGAGAGAAGTCTAAAGTACCTAGTCCAGCCTTAAGGCAAAAAAGGTCATTGAACTCAACCTCGTCCATGCTAAAATCAGTGTCAAATACACGTGCAGTAAAAGATCGTCTGTTAGCCGCAACCTGCAATGTGCAATAGAATTCTAACACTAATTCTTGCCTAGCCATAATCTCTCTGTTCTCAAAGTATCTCCACCTTAGTTTCCTAAACACAGACCTCAGCTGTCTATCTACCCCTAGTTTCTCCATATCATTCCAATCAATCGTAAAATGAGTAAGGGTACTGAGGCAAGAAAATTTTTGATACCTCTCTCCCTCCCAATCGTGAAAGATTGCAAAGGGAGCATCGTAGCGTCTGCAGATGTCTGGTGGTGGCGATCTAGAAGGAGAAGGCAAAGGGTTTCTTTGGCACTTCCTCCTGTCTCCGCGTGTAATCCAGCTAGATCCTGTAGCATTCGGCATTGCAAACTTCATTTTGGACCTTGGGAAGTCTGGGTAAACATATTGGGAGTGTTGGACTTGTGGAATTTAGAAGTTTTGGAAGGCGGGAATTTTTGGAATTTGAAAATTTGTGAAGAAACTGATCTGCTTGATAGTTTTATAGCCAATTCTGTCCAAACTTGGTGTGCACCAGGTCCATTGGCATGTGCCAACTTCCTCTTTTCTGCGATTTTTGGCATATACCAACCTCATTGGCGTGTGCCAGGTTTCTTTAACATGAAAGACATGGCATTCGCCATATACTTTGGCGCGCACCATATCTGTACACTACTTAAAAACTATACTCTTAGACTAAAAATACTCAAACTAATATATCTAAAGTAAGAAACAAACATGCTAATCTAATTTTTTTGGCTTCTATGTACGCTGCATTCCTGGAAAGCTTGAAAACTAAATGCCCCATCTGCATGGGTCAAAGGTGCAACTTGGACGTTCGCAATTCACACAGCTCATGAATGGCATACCATGACGAACTACCTCTTCGTGCAACCTTTTTGGCTTTAAGCCTAATAGGATCGCAACATAGTAGTATGGTACGCTCATTTTGCGAGTTAGTGCTATTCTTACTACAGGGTGAAAATACACAATTCTTTGTTGTGTTGCAATTCTTGCAACAAAATTTCTGATTTCTTCATGTCTCTCCATTCTCAAGGTCTCTTGTGCTCGACACTAACACACTAACTAAACAAAGATATTTAATGCAAAACATCCTATTCTTTATTCTCTATAGGTAAAAGAGCCTTACTTTATTTCAAATGTTCATGCATTGGATGGCACATAAATCGATTGTACCTCCGCCTCTCGATTTATATCGCCTCCTCCAATGTAAATTTTGCATCGTTGTCCATTGACTCTAAAGACTATCCCGTCGCTATTTTTCAAATCAAGTGCTCCAAAAGGAAATACCTTGACAATTAGGTACAGGCTGCTCCACTTGGATTTGAGCTTCCCTGGGAAGAGTCTTAGTCGCAAATTATAGAGAAAAACATGTTGCCCTTCCTTATAATCTTTCTTGATGATAAGGGCATCATTGTCTTCTCTTGGTCCTTTCCTTGTAGAGCCTCAAGCTTTCGAATGTCAAGTCACGGATTTTCTCCAACTCCTCGAGTTGGAGAATTCTACGCTCTCTAGCCTTTTTGTAATTGTAATTAAGGGTCTTAATGGCCCAAAATGCACGATGCTCAAGTTCTACTGGAAGATGGCACGCTTTGCCATAAACAAGCCTATACAGTAAAATTCCTATAGGTGTCCTAAATACCATATGATAAGCCCATAAGGCATCATCGAGCTTGTTCGACCAATCCTTCCTTGCTGTTCTGACTATCTTTTCCAAGATTTTCTTGAGCTCTCGATTTGATAGCTCAACTTGTCCGCTAGTTTGGGGATGATAAGGTATTGCCACTTTGTGCGTCACCCCATATTTTTTAAGCAAGATTTCAAATTATTTGTTGCCGAAATGTGACCCACCATCGCTAATTATTGCTCGTGGCACTCCAAATCTCGAAAAGAGCTTTTTCAAAAATCGGATAACTACTCTAGCATCATTTGTTGGTGATGTCAAAGCTTCTACCCACTTTGAAATGTAGTCTACTCCTACCAAAATATACTTTTTGCCATATGATGTTGGGAAAGGACCCATGAAGTCCAATCCCCAAATGTCAAAGAGCTCAATCTTTAAAATTCTAGATAAAGGCATCTCATTTCTCTTTGAGATATTTCTTGTTTTTTGGTAGTGGTCATACTGCTCAACATAACTACATGCATCTTTGAAGATGAAAGGCCAATAAAAACTACATTCGAAGACTCGAGATGCAATTCTTGAAGCTCCATAATGACTTGAGTAGGGAGTGTTATGACATTACTCTAAAATATTTGCTACTTCCCAACTAGTAATGCAACATCGAAGAACCCCATCACTACACCTATTAAAAAGATAAGGATCATCCTAAATATACATCTGAACATCCCGTAGAAATTTCTTTCTTTAGGGATAACTCAGATCTGTCTGAATAATACCTCCAACTAAAATGTTGGCATAATCTGCATACCAGGGAGCTTCTACTCTACTCATTGTCATTAGAGTTTCATCTAAAAACTCTTCTTGTATAATCCTTTCAATCTTCATCCCTTCGCTTTTCTCTAACCTAGAGAGATGATCTGCAAGAACAATTTCTGCTCCTTTCTTATCTTTAATGGTCAAGTCAAATTCTTGAAGTAATAAAATCCAGTGCATCAAGCAAGGTTTTGCTTCTTGCTTTAAGAAAAGATATCTCAAAGCTACATGGTCAGTGTAAATTATAACTTTTGAACCAAGCAAGTACAGTCTGAATTTGTCACATGCATAAACAACCGCAAGCATCTCTTTCTCTATGGTTGTATAATTGAGTTGAGCTCCTGCCAATACTCTACTAGCATAGTAGATGACATGGAGCTTTCCTTCTTTCTTCTATCCAAGCACACAACCCAAAGCTAGATCACTCGCATCACACATCATTTCGAATGGAAGTTTCCAGTCTAGTGATGAAATCACTGGAGCTGTGATAAGAGCTTTTTTGAGAGCATCAAATGCCTTAAGGCAGTGCTCATCAAAGTTAAAGGATACATCCTTGACCAGTAAATTTGTTAGAGGCTTTGCGATTAGAGAGAAGTTCTTGATGAATCTTCTGTACCTGACAACACACAGAAAATTATTTCTCGGGTTAGATCACATATCTCCCAAGAAACAAGATTTGAAAAACAAATTTCCAAATCTCCGATGTTGTCAACATGATGACATGGATATATCATTGGGTAATGGCTAGACCACCCAATCCGAGGGTTACATCAAAAATCTAACTCTCGGTTATACTAAGCAACTCACCCTACAACAACTAAGCTCTCAACCCAATGTTCCCATATCCTAGAGGCTATTCACTCGGGACAAGTCACTTACTTTTTGGTGTGCTTTTTGATTTCTTTTGCTTCCTTCTTTTTTTGCACTTTTCACATGACATAAATTTTTGTTCTCTTTTTGCTTATGTGCACATAATTTTTCTTTTGTTTTCTTTCACACACACTTGCACATACATTGGTGACTTATCCCGTTTTTTGAATGTTGACCTTAATCTACCCTTTTTCATAACACATGTGCATTACCCCCTAGCTATGGTACCAAATGCATCCTTACAAAGAATGTTCCCCAAAATATGTCCTACTCCCTCGGAATAGATAGTTAAGGTGGTTGGGGGATGAAATTTGGCTCATATGGTGGTGTGTAAATAGTAACTCAATGAACAAGTCTAGGCTCAAAGGGGTTATGCAATGGATAAGATTGGATTTTTTGCTCTAAGGCTCTAGGCTCATCATCAAAATGGCCCCCAATATTTAACTCACCCTCCAATACAAAATCAAAGGGGAGTTTATCAGTTGCAAAAGACTCGAACACTTCAACCAAAAGCACACACCATATGTATAACAGACTCGATCACATGCGTATGTTAATATAAAAAGAAAAATCAAACAAGCAAAACATCACAGAAAACAAACAAAAAGGTAACACATATGCTGAGTACACCTCCACACTTAGAGAACACATTGTCCTCAATGTGTAAGGGGAGCATGAATCAAGCAAAACAACAAAACAAGGAAAAAGAAAACAAGGAGACAGGATAGAAGAAGCCTTGGATCACTGGTGAGGCGGAGGAGGGGAGCCAAACTACTGGTGCAACCAAGCCCAGTTAGCTGTATCAGAGGCATTGTGGGCGATTAGTCAGTTATGAAGGTATTCTTGGTCGGCATGGTACTGCTCCCATCGTTCAACCTGCTCATTGGCCAAGGTTTCCACCTGGACTCTCAGGTCATTGATGTAGTCCATCAATGTGTCCACTTGGGTTTCCAAGTGGCCAATGCACTCGGATAGATCATTGAGGTCTTCTTAGTACTTCAGCGTTGGGACTTGGTCATCCGTGCGAAGTCAGTCTTGAACAGCTTTGCGGTCCTCCCATTTATTGACTACATAGGAGGTAATGCCATGCTTGTCGATCTTGGAGACTAAATGCCAGGCTACCAATTGGTCACGATCGATCACACCACCTGAAACTTTCTGGATAGGAGTGTCACACCCTGGAAGAAACTCAACCACCAAAGTCATGATAAGAGTGCCAAGGCCAAGATTTTGGGGCTTCTTTAATTGAAGCATATGAGATATGATGTCATAGACTAAGGCAAATATCCTGAATGGTTTCCTAGTCTGAATATAGTGTAATATGTATAGTTGACTCCATGTGACTCAACTATCCTGATGTTGACAGCTAAATGCATGACTCATAAAGCGGTGTATAATGCCAAAATGTAAATCCTTGATAAGGATGGTTGGGGATTGTGCCTTAAAATGAGAGAAACCAGATAGGCTTTGTTGAGCACTATAGACAGCATCCTTAGAATTAAAGTCTAATTACTTATCCCCTAGCTTGAGGCCTAGTATTTAAGTGAGTAAGGCACTAACTATAGTGATGGGTGTACCATAAAGGCGTGCTGTGAAGTGGAAGTAATCAGGTTTTACAATGACAGTGCAATAAAATCCTAACACAACCTGCGGGTTAATATTGATAGCTAAACCAACAATTAGCATCCATCTAATGAACTTTAGGGCCTTACGCAACTCATGCTTAATGCCAAACATTCGCATGCAATCCCAATCAATCATCTAGTGGTAAAAAACAGAGCAAAATTTAAACTTAGCGTACCTGTCGCCTTCCGATTCATGGAAAATTGGGGAGGGTGCACCATACTTTTTTGTCATGTCTCCAGGTTGTTGAGATTGAGAACTGGAGCCTGAGACTGCGATAGTGGTAGTGCATCATCGCTTTGAGGTGTTGGAGTTGCAAGGAGCAGAAGCCTTTAGTGCCATGGTTTTGGACAGAGATGATAGTCAATGGTAGTGGACGATAGTGGTAAGTAGTGGTGCGTGGTGGCTGATGGTCGAGAGTGGGGTAGAGAGTTTTCTTAGGGAGGAGGAGAGGTTTTAAGAGAAAAAGAAAAAGGGGGTGGCTGAGAGGTTTTGTAGATGAAAAGTGGGAGGAGAGAGAGGGTGTTGGCCTTTTTAGGGTAAAGATTCGACCCCTAGCGAACACTAGTTTTTGGCAAGCTAATGCTGGTTTGGGTTCTGGGACACCCTAGCGAACGCAGGATGTAGCCAGCGAATGCTGGTCTAGATTCTGGACACCCTCAACAAACACTGGGGAAGGCCAGCAAACGCTGGTCTCTCTGCGACCAGACTTCTCTTTTTTTATTCTTTGCTCCATGCACTATACTTTCGGTCAACCTGTTTAGCTTGCAATATGTTGACACCAAAACGACACATATTTTTTTTAGGGTGACACTATATACATTTCCCTAGAAATCCACAAACTTGGGAAAACTCGGACGAGTGACACTATGTTTAACAAAGATAAGAGAAAGAGGAGAGATAGTTCTAAGTTATCATCATTAGCTTGACGTTGGTAAATCCTTACTGAGGATCTAGATTTTTAAGGTCCATGCGAGACTCATGCGCATTGAATTGTTCACCCAAGTATATCTTCAGGCACTGTCCGTTCACCTTAAACTCTTCATCTGTGTCTGGGTTACGAATCTGGACGACACCATGGGGTGAAATAGCTATGACTGTGTAGAGCCCAATCCATCTGGATTTGAGTTTTCTTCAAAAAAGTTTAAGACGTAAGTTATACAAGAGTACTTGTTGTCCAGCTTGAAACTCACGGTGGATGATCTTTTTGTTGTGCCACTTCTTGGTCTTCTCCTTGTAAAGCTTAGCTTTCTCATACGTGCCTAGGTGGAATTCTTCATGCTTCTCAAGTTGTAGCATTCTTCTTTTGCCAGCCTTATCAAGGTTCAGATTTAACCGACGTAGTGCTCAGTATGCCTTATGCTTGAGCTCGATTCGTAGGTGGTATGCCTTCCCATACACCAGCTGGTATGGTGACATCCTGATAGGGGTTTTGTATGCCATTCTGTAAGCCTATAGTGCATCATCAAATTTACTGGACCAATCCTTCCAGGACTCTTTTGATCTCTCGGTTGGATACCTCTACCTAGCCACTGGTTTGGGGATGGTATGTTGTGGCAATCTTGTGAGTGACTATATACTTGGTCAGTGCATTCGCGAGCAAATTATTGCGAAAGTGCTTGCCTCCATTGCTGATAAGAATCCTGGGGGTTCCAAAATGACTAAAAATATTTTTCTACAAGAATTTGATAACTACTTTTGCATCATTGGTTGGTAGAGCCATGAACTCGACCTATCTGCAGACGTAATCCAATGCTAAGAGGATGTAGAGATTGCGTTCAGATGGTAGAGATGGTCCCATGAAGTCTATCCCCCAAATATCAAATATCTCTACTTTCATGATTCCATACTGGGGCAATTCATGATGATGGGATATGTTTTCTGTCCATTGATAGCAATCACATCTTTTAACAAATTCTGTAGCATCTTTGAACCGAGAGGGCAAATAAAAACTACTTTGTAGCACTTTGGCGGCAGTGCGCTTGCCCTCGAAGTGGCTGTCATAAAGGGAGTTGTGATAGTGATGAAGGATGACCTCTTGCTCTTCTTAGGGTACACACCGTCTAAGCAGCTGATCTTTTCCTTGCTTGAATAGATAGGATTCATCCCACACATAGAACCTGACATCATGCAAAAATCTTTTCTTCCAGTCGGAAGACATGTTAGGAGGCATGATGTTACTCACAAGGTAGTTAACAAAATTAGCATACCATGGGATGGAAATTATATCTAATACATACAGTTGTTCATCAGGGAAAAACTCATTAATGGGAGAGAAAGATGTTATCGAAGGATTTTCCAAGCTTGAGAGATGATCAGCGACTGGGTTGTCCGCTCCCTTGCAATCGTGGATCTCAATGTCAAACTCTTGGAGGAGCAAAATCCACCTAATGAGTTTGAGCTTAGCATCCTTCTTCGTGAATAGGTAGCGAATGACTGTATGATCCGTGTACACTGTAACCTCGCTTCCCAACAAATATGCTCAGAACTTGTCCAGAGCAAAGATTACGGCTAAGAATTCCTTTTTCGTGGTTGTATAGTTGACTTGACCATCGTCTAAGGTGCAACTGGCATAGTAAATAGCGTGAAATCCTATGGTTTTCTTCTGACCAAGCATAGCTCAAACTGCATAGTCACTGGCATCATACATGATTTCAAATGGTAGCTCCAAATTGGGTGATATAATGATCGGTGCAGAAATAAGTGCTTCCTTTAGAGTCTAGAATGCCAATTTGCACTCCTTATAAAATACAAATAGGATATCTTTCTCTAACCAACTTACAAAGAGGCTTGGTGATCTTGGAGAAGTCCTTGATAAATCTTCGATAGAATCTCGTATGTCCTAGGAAACTCTGAACTCCCTTAACTGACAATGGATGGGAAAGCTTGTCAAAGACTTCCAATTTGGCCTTGTTGACCTCCAGCCCGTCACTCAAAATTTTGTGGCCATGGACTACTCCTTTGGTGGCCATAAAGTGGCACTTTTCCTAATTGAGCACGAGGTTTGTTTCCTTTTAGCATTCTAGGACCTTGCCCAAGTGTACAAGGCACTCTTCATACAAGTCTCCAAAAATTGAGAAATCATCCATAAAGATCTCGATTTGGTGCTCAGCCATATCAGAGAAAATGACCATCATGACTGCTGAAAAATGGTAGGTGCATTACAGAGTCCGAAGAGCATTCTGCGGAAAGTGAAGGTACCATATGGGCAGGTGAAGGTAGTCTTCTCTTGATCTTCTGGTGTAATGGGGATTTAAAGATAGCCGGAGTAACCATCCAAGAAGAAGTAGTAGTCATGACCTGCCAGTCTATCCAATATTTGATTGATGAAGGGTAATGGAAAGTGATCCTTCCTGGTGGCTTTGTTCAGCTTCTAAAAATCAATGCAGACTCGATGACTGACAACTACTAGTGTAGGAATCAACTCATTATCTTCATTGGGTACAACTGTAATTCCTCCCTTTTTTTGCACATACTGGGTAAGGCTTACCCATTTAGAGTCTGAGATTAGGTAGATGATGCTGGCATCTAACTACTTAATCACCTCCTTCCGCACTAGCTCTTTCAGCTTTGGGTTATGTCTTCGCTAGGCTTCTACCGATGGTGTGAAATCCTCCTCTAGAATGATCTTATGCTGACAAAGGGAAGGACCAATGCCCTTTACATTGCCGAGTATCCACCCTATTGCTTCTTTATGCTTTCTGATCACTTCTAGGAGCTGTTCTTCTTGTTCCAAAGTCAAGGAGGCAGAGATGATTACAGAAAGCTTATTTCCTGTATGCAGATAAGCATATTTGAGGTGCCCTGGGAGTGGCTTAAGCTATAATTCTGGTGGTGTGATGATAGATGCTTGGAGCTTTGACCATTGTGTATTCTCTAGCTCAAGAGATTCTGCTGTGCATATCCATAACACCTGCTCAATCAGTTCAGTATCAGCTTCCTCCCCTTCAAATTCCTACACTAATTCTGAGTTGTTTCGATGAGAGTCCTCATCAACTATGTCAATCCTGTAGCAGTCATCTTCAGTGGAGAGAAACCTGGCAGCTTCAAAGACATTGAATATCACTTCATCATCGCAGAACTTAAACTGTAATTCTCCCTTCTCCATATCAATACTGATCTTTTTTATGGCCAGGAATGGGCGTCCAAGAAGCAATGGAACATCACGGTCTTCTTCCATCTCCATGACAATGAAGTTATTGGGAAAAATCAACATATTAACTTTCACCAACACATTTTCTACAATCCCCTTAGGTTGAGCCACTGACCGATATGCAAGCTAGAGGACAATTGATGTAGACTTCATATCCCCCAAGCCAAGCTTCCAGAATATGGAATATGGCATAAGATTTATGCTGTATCCCAAATCAATGAGTGCCTTCTTGAAAATTTGATCTCAAATGGTGCTTTAAATGGTAAAACTGTCAGGATCCTTATCTTTTGAGGAAGGTCTTGGGTCATGACTGCACTGCATCCTCTAGTCAATGGTATGACTTCAAAGTCATCAATACTTCTCTTCTTCGCGATGAATTCCTTTATCCATTTCCTGTAAGTAGGCATCTGCTCAAATGCATCAAGAAGCGGGATGTTGATGATATAGAGGTTCTTGAATAGTTCTAGGAACTTCTGATAACTGGGGTAAGATGCATGCTTGTTCACTCGTTAAGGAAAATGTGGAGGGGATATCTTCTCTCTTGTGCTAGCTTGACAGTATCTGTTATAGATGTGTTTTTCTCAATAGGTGCAGGAAGCACCCGTAGTTCCTCTTCTTCTTTTTCACTTGGTGATTTCTCTGTGGACTTAGTCACTGGACTTACAGCATTCTTTCCCAAATCTAATCCACTCCTAGTTGTAATTGCCTTGCACTACTCCTGCTCGACTGGAGGGGCTTCTATATTACTTGGGAGTGTGCCCAGTTGCCTTGCATTCAGCTGAAGAGTGAGCTGACCAATCTAAATTTCCAAATTTCTGATAGTAGCTTCATGACTGAGAACCTGCTTCCTCAACTCATCTTCATTCCTACTATCTTGCTGGGGTGGTGCTTGTTGCTACATCTGCTGATATATCTAAGGTTGTTGTGGTGGTGGACCTTGAGTATTGCTAACAGCTACATGAGGTTTTTGCTATTGAGGTAACTGCTAACCTGCATTGTTTCTCCATGAAAAATTTGGGTGGTTTCTCCAACCCGGGCTATACATAGCAGAATATGGGTCATTGTTCTTGTTTGTATTACCCATATAATTTATAGATTCAACTAACAAAGAACATGTATCATTAATATGAGGTCCAGTACAGATTTTGCAAACCTAAGCGAGTGGAGATGATGGAGGTGCGTATGTGGCTTGGACTAACTGTGTGAGTATAGCCACCTTTGCCTTGAGCATAGTGATCTCACTACTGTCCTGTACCGCAGCCACTTTCTTCCTTTCTACTCAATCACCCCACTCATGATTGTTGGTAGCCATAGCCTCGAGGATGCGTAACCCCTCAGTGTCGTCCTTGGCTATCAAATCACCTCTAGCTGCTGCATCCAGGTTGATTCGAACTTGTGGTTTGCAACCATTGTAGAATGTTTGGAGAATCATCCAATCTAGGATCTGATGATGTGGGTAATCGCAAAGTAGCTTCTTGTAGCGATGCCATGCTTCATGTAGAGATCTACCACCCTACGGTTTGAACTGAGAGATCTTGTTGTATAGTTAGGTAGTCTTACCTGGCGGGTAGTACTTCTCCAAAAATTTGTCTGCAAGCTCATCCCATGTGGTAAAGCTGCCTACAAGAAATGCGTCCACCCACTCTCTGGTGTCATCCTTCAAGCTCTGTTTAAATAGTCATAATTTGATGGCATCTATTGAGACACTGTTGTATTTGACTGTCGAGCAATAATCTTCAAAGGTCTGGATGTGCTTTGCAGGATTTTCTGAAGGATTGCCCTCAAACAGATCTCCACGAACCATGTTGATGAGGCTGAACTTGATCTCAAAATTGTTAGCTTCCACAGTTGGGTATCCAATACTGAGTCGAAGATCAACTAGCATAGGGTGTGTTTGTCTTCTTCCAAGATTGTTTGCGGGAACATTAACAGCCTGATTCTGATCTGCCATCTCTTCTTTGAGTCTGTTCCTTCTTCTCGAGCGAAGGGTTCTTTCAATTTCTAGATCGTACTTAAGGAGTGGTTGATTGGCAGAGTGGGTATGTAGCATACACCTCCTACACCCTTACTAAAGTACAAAACTCAACAAGGAGGATCAAGCGCAGTGATGAATATAAAGGTGTAAAAAGGCTTAATCTCATAGGAGAACTGTATCCAATATTAAACACAGATTGATTGAATTTGTCCCTCGCAACGGTGCCAAAAACTTGATGCAATAAATATCAGGTCTAAATTATGTGCAAGAGAACACGATCGCTCAAGTAGTAGAATAATAAGTAAGATTGTCTCCACAGGTATAAATTAATCAATTCTTTAATTACTGGATGGTTAAATCCCAAGTCTTAATCTAAGCAATTAGGATCGAGTGGTTAATCAATAATTAATATTACGAGTCATTAAACAAACCTAGGGTTGTCAATCCTAAACTCGAATAGTGATAAAATAAACTAACAACAATTGGATGCGATCTACGCTAGAACTAAGATCATCAATCTTAAGCCAAGCAAACAACATGAATCACTCAACCAAAGATTAGTCAAGCAACTGAATGAAAAGATAGCTCGTGACTACCAAGTATGAAATACCGCATTGACTGGAGATTCGAGTTATTGATCACGATCCTTGAAAATAAGAGCAAATGAATTGAAAGTAAATGTAACTTGATTGAACCTTGTGCTAAAGCCGTCAAGGGTTGTTTACAAACTTGGTTTAAACACCTTATATAGTTCTTAGGAAAAACAAACCTAAAATGGGAAAAGTCCTAACTAAACTAAACAGGCTAAAAAGTCTTCCTCAGCTCGGCCAGCGAATGCTGGATACACCCAGTGAATGCTAGATTTCCTTCTGTCGCTCCGCCAGCAAATGCTGGCCAAACCCAGCGAATGCTGGGCCTTCATCACAACTCCTCTTCCAGCCTTTGATTCCTTGCCTATGCCATCCGCTCTTGCCCTGCACATCGTCATCTTCGTCTCCACCATCCAAACTCCTACAAAACACCCAAACCTCGACAAGTATCTTACTCCTCGACACAAGACATAAACATGACAAAATATGAAATAACACAAGACAAAATCTACCTAAAATGCAAATAAACACATAACAAAACACAAAGATTTGTATATACGTTTACACGCACATCATAGACTACAAGTCCAAAATGACAAACGAGACATCTTTGTAGGCCTGACCTCAAAAGCAAGCTCTCGTGACTCTATAAAAGCTCTACAAGATTAATAACTAAGGATCTGGAAAATAAAAAAGAAAGAATGGTGACACAAGCTCAGTGAGTAGATAATAAGTACTATGAGGTTAAAGAATATCAATGGTTTAAGTATAGCATCATACTAATTGATGGATCCAAATGTGGATCTTAAAAATCACGTGCAAGAGTACACGATCGCAATAAGTAGTAAAGTGATAAGAAAGATCGTCTCCACAGGGAAAAATCGAATTCGTTGTTAAGTACCAGATTATGTGATTACAATCTTAAGCTAAGTGAAATCAAATTGTGGATAATGAGAATTATAAACTATGGATTTTAATATTGCAAGGACCTAAGGTTGTCAATCTTAAGTTGTTAACAATATCAAATAGCAAAGACAAGAAATGATTCGAATCAAGCTGTCACCAATGATCCAATGAATCAATCATGAACAAATGTAGGTGCTTATAATCAAGTTTCACTCCTTAACTTACAAACACATGCACATATTCATTTTAGGCAAGGATAAAGTACTTTGGAATGTAAAAATGAAATCTATAACAATGGAACAAAAGTACCTCTTTGATGAATCAGAATGTTGCGTACAACCTTTGTTCCTCACAAAAGCAATAAAAACGAATTTAGTCTAAGATTAAAGTCTACAATGTGATTTTTGTCTATTCTACTCCTTGGACTCCAATGCCTTCTTTCATGGTTGCCTCCTCCATTTATAACCACTCCAATGTGCTTGCCAGAGAGGATTGAGCTGTCTTGAATCAAGAAAATCGGCTGCAAGTTGATCAATTTGAGGTTGCAAGTGGTTTGCTTTCGGTTTGCAGCTTTTCTTGACTTCTGCCGCCTATGTAGCGACCGCTACCAATCCTAGCGACCACTACAAGTCAAAAATCATGAGTGTAGTGACCGCTACAAAACGTAGCGACCGCTACGGAAAATCCGGGAAAAATGGCCGCTCGATCCAAGCGAGCGCTACAAAGTGTAGCGACCGCTACACCTGCTCCTTCAGCTTTTTCTTCCTTTCCGAACGACCGGTCGCCTGCTCCGATTCCTACAAAAACACAAATAACTTCGACAAGGATCCAGATTCTCGACTAAATATGAAAACATGAACAATACTAACTAGATACGCATAAACCTACTCAAAATAAGCTAAAATAACAAGAGAAACATGACAAGAAAGATGTACATTTACACGTACATCACACCCCCACACTTAATTCCTTGCTTGTCCTCAAGCAAGGGCATCAGAAGATCCGCCAAGTTTTAACCATTGTTACGCAACTTACCCCGAGATCACGCAAGGCACACACCTAAGCATCATGATTACAAATCACATAGCCAATTCACTCTCAATCTTTTAACCTTGCCTTATCATTACGAATTCTAGACTAAGGAGTTGACCACTCAAAGGATGGACTTTATTTTTAAAGCTCACTCATATATGGTAGGTATCTATCCTATCACTCGCCTATATGCTCAAGATCTAAAAATGTCAGATATCATACTCACACATAGTTAAATAATTCAAATCATGTCACAGGAGGGACTTTCCTTGGTTGTAACGGGGCTTCGGGTAAAGGTGAGGAATATGTATGGGAAGTAGCTAAACCACCCAATCCGAGGAGCTATACAAAAATGTGCTAACTCTCGGCTATTCTAAGTATCTCACCCTATATCTAAACACTCATCCCGACGTAAACCACTCCTAAAGACCAATTGTTTTCTGACCTTGCTTATTTTTTCACCTTGTGCTTTTTCTTGACTTTTATGCTCACTTTCTTTTGATTTTCTTCTTTTCTTGCTTTTCCATCTTTTTTTCTAATTTTTCACATTTTTCCTTTTCTTTTCTTTTCACTAGCACAAGGTGGTTCTTTCTTTTTCACAAGTCAAATTTGTACATTCTTGCCTTGGTCTTAAACTACCCATGAACACAAACAATCATCCCTCCCAACTACATTACTATATGTTACCCTTACATCATTTTCCCACAATATATGATCCTAATGCATCCTCGGATGGTTAGTCACAGGTAGGGAATGGTCAATACGGCTTATAATGTGGCTTACATATAGTATTTCAAGAATAAGGCTTTAAGCTCAAGTTGGGTTAGCAATGGATTTTGTACGGATTTTGGCTCTAAAGCTCCTAGGTTCATATCAAAAATGCCCTCGACACAATCTTTTTTATCAACCAATGCATAAGTAATCATCAAACACCCTCATTACTTAAGACACATAGGCACCTCATGAATAAACTAGGATGGTTATCCTTCCTTCGGCTCAATTTCTCACAAGGGTTTTCTTTGTCAACTCCATAGTCTAGCCTAAGTTACTCAATGACTAGACTAAACGACTGAGAGTGAAGTTGCTATAAAATCCTACGCATTTCTCTTAAGTGGGATTCTCAACATGACTCAGGGCTTGTGTAGCAACAAAAGTTCAAATTTTAGCAGTTTTTTCTTCATCACTTGCACAAGACTCTACACTTCAATCAAAAACACACATCACACACATAACAGACTCAATCACATGCAAATAACGAACACAAAAGAAAAGACACAGCAAGATCAACACATGACAACACAAAATTAACACAAGACACAGCAAAATCCACACACAAAACACACATGACACAAGGACTTGCACCCCCACACTTATTAGACACAGTGTCCTCAATGTGTGGAAAGGAGACATAAACAACCACAAAGACTCAATATAAAGGGAAAAGAAAACAAGGAAAAGAAGGAAACGACCTGATCACTGGTGAGGAGGAGAGGGGGCAGGCAGACCAGCGAGATGAGAACGGAGCCAGGCCCAGTTGGCAGCATTTTCTTCGCGCATCGTAGTCAGAGTAGCGCGGATATCCTCGTACTGGGAGGTCTGGGTGGTAGCAAGCTGCTGGACCTGAATCTCGAGCTCTGTGAAACGGTTGGCTAGGTCCTAAAGTTCAAGCTGCTGCGGAGGAGGGGGAACTTCATGGTCGGTCCGCAATTTCTTCTTGACGGCTTCACGGTCGGCCCACTCGATGAACCTATAAGTGTACTTGCCAGCCCGCTCAATCTCTTCAGCCAATCCCCATTGGGTCAAGCGAGTCCCATCAATCAAGAGGCAATGGCGAGGTGGCACTTCTTCAAACCTACCTGGACAGAAGTTTCTAGCAAAGATCGTGATAAGATGTCCAAGGTAAAAGTGAACAGGGTGCTTGGTTCTTAAGAACCGCCACAGGACATCAAGAACCAAATCAAAGGTGCTATAAGGGCGGTTATGACGCATGCATGCTAAAGCATATAGCTGGCCCTTAGTGATTTGGTTATCCTCACTAGTGACAAACCAAGTGGGACACATAAACCGATGAAGCACACTGACATGAGGCTCCTTAAGGAGCGCAGCAGACGACTGAGATTTGAATGGCAAAAACCCAGTCAGGTCACGCCATTCAGTATCAATGCCTATAGATGCATCGTCAGGGGCAAAATCAATGACGTTGGTACCTTGACCAAACACACAAGCAGTAAAAGAGCGATGATCGGGGGGTATGACTAGAGTGCAATAAAACTCCAAATTGACATCATCTCTTTGAGGCACAGAATTATCAGCAAAGAAACGCCACCCTAGAGTGTCTAGACTAGCACGCAATGCATCCGCAATGCCTAAAGATTCCATATCGTCCCAACAGATTTTCGAATGAAGAAACGAAGGGAGAGACGAGTATTGAGTGTACCTGGCCCCTTCTTCCTCAGAAAAGATAGGGAAAGGAGCATTATACCGTTCGCGGATGTCGATTGAAGCAGCCGGTGGTGCGCGGGGCGGATTCTGGGTTCGCTTAGGGGTTGGGGCCAAAGTGGAAGCACCGGGTGTCGTCGTGGAGCGCTTGGGAGGCATCTTGGGAGGTGGCCGAAGGTCAGGACGGTACGCAGTGGTCGGACGGTGGCGGATGAGCAGCGGAGGGGCGCGGGTCGGCTGAGGTGTGGCTGAGAGAGGGAGGTTCGGGGAGGGAAATTAGGGTTTGGTAATGAAAATTGGGGATTTTGGGCGTTTTATGTGGCTGGGTATCGGGCGTGTAGCGACCGCTACAAATTGTAGTGACCGCTACACGAGGCGGGTTGTGGCTATAGCGAGCGCTATAATGAGTAGCGGTCACTACGTTTCAAAATTTTGGGTCTGTAGTGACCGCTATAGTTTGTAGCGACCGCTACACAAGGCGGGATCAGGGAGGATTTGAATCATCGGGGTTGTAGCGACCGCTACAATTTGTAGCGACCGCTATGCCCTGTTTTCCTCTATTGTTCCTCTTCTTCTCATGCAATTTCTCCCATTCCTTTTTATTCTGCAATTCAAGAAAAAAAATATCAAATTTTTCTTTGAGGGTGACACTATAAACATTCCCTTAGAAACCCACAAACTCGGGAAAACTCAAATGAGTGACACAAAAAATAAAAATAAAGGAAGGTAGAAGTAGATCTAAGTTAACGTCGTTAGCTTGACGATGGTGTTATCTTACTGAGCTGGATTGGCAAGGTCCGTACGGGACTCTTGTATGTCAATTTTATCACCGAGATACACCTTCAAATGTTGGCCATTTACTTTGAATTCTTCATTGGTGTCTGGATGGTGAATCTGAATGGCTCCGTGAGGTGACACTGCAACCACGGTGTAGGGGCTGTCCATCGCGACTTGAGCTTACCTGGAAAAAGTTTCAGTCGTGAGTTGTATAACAATACCTGTTGTCCTACTGAAAATTCACGACGAAGGATCTTCTTGTCATGCAACTTCTTGGTTCGTTCCTTGTAAAATCGTACATTCTCGAAGGCTCCTAGTCGAAACTCGTCCATGGCCTCGAGTTGTAACATCTGCTTCTCTCTGGCTTTCTCAAGATTCAGATTGAGCCGCCGTAAGGCCCAATAAGCCTTATGCTCTAGCTCGACTGGGAGATGACATGCTTTCCCGAAAACGAGTTGGTATGGCGACATTCCGATTGGAGTCTTGTACGCCGTCCGGTATGCCCAAAGTGCATCATCCAACTTGCTGGACCAATCTTTTCGAGATGAATTTACCGTTACCTCCAAAATTCTCTTAATCTCTCGATTGGAGACCTCGACTTGACCACTTGTTTGAGGGCGGTAAGCTGTGGCAATCTTATGAGTGACTCCGTACTTTGTCAATGCATTGGCGAGCAAATTGTTGCAGAAATGTCTTCCACCATCGCTTATGATCACTCGCGGGGTCCCGAACCTGCAAAAAATATTTCTCTGCAAAAACTTGGTAACTACTTTAGCATCATTAGTCAGGAGGGCCACAGCCTCAATCCACTTAGACACATAATCAACTGCCAAAAGAATGTACAAGTTACGATCGGATGGCACGAATGGTCCCATGAAGTCAATTCCCCAAACATCAAAGATTTCCACTTCCATGATTCCTTGTTGCGGCATTTCATGACGACGGGATATGTTACCTGTTCGTTGGCAATGATCACATCTTCGGACAAATTCTGTAGCATCCTTAAAAAGCGTTGGCCAGTAGAATCCACTTTGTAGAACCTTGAATGCCGTACGTTCACCTGCAAAATGTCCACCGTAAGATGAAGCATGACAATGGTGAAGAATAAGCTCTTGTTCTTCCTGTGGTATGCATCTCCTTAGTAATTGATCCTTGCCTATCTTGAACAGATATGGTTCATCCCATACATAGTACCTGACATCACGCAAAAATCTTTTCTTCTTGTCGGAAGAAAAGTTAGGAGGCAAGATGTTGCTTACAAGATAATTGACATAATCAGTGTACCATGGGATATCAATAACGTCTAATGCATATAATTGTTCATTAGGAAAAAATTCATTTATAGGAGAGGCAAATGTTACCACCGGATTGTCGAGTCGTGAAAGGTGATCTGCCACTGGGTTGTCTGCGCCTTTTCGATCACGAATCTCTATGTCAAACTCTTGTAGGAGGAGAATCCATCTGATGAGCCTTGGCTTTGCATCCTTTTTATTGAAAAGGTAGCGGATGGCAGCATGATCCGTATAAACCGTCACCTTACTACCAAGCAAGTAAGCTCGGAACTTGTCAAGAGCAAAAATCACAGCGAGGAACTCCTTCTTCGTTGTTGCGTAGTTGATCTGAGCATCATCTAGTGTGCGACTTGCACAATAGATGGCGTGGAACCCCGTGGTTTTCCTCTGACCAAGGACAGCTCCAACAGCAAAATCGCTTGCGTCACACATGATTTCGAACGGGAGCGTCCAATCTGGAGATATGATTACTGGTGCTGATACAAGTGCCTTCTTTAGAGTATTAAAAGCTGTGTGGCATGCTTTGTCAAACTGGAATGACATCTCCTTCTCGAGCAATCTGCAAAGGGGCTTTGTGATCTTCGAGAAATCCTTGATAAAACGCCGATAGAAACCAGCGTGGCCTAGAAAACTTCGTACTCCCTTGACGGTAAGTGGAGGTGGCAAATTGTCAATGACCTCTAGCTTGGCCTTATCCACTTCCAACCCCTTACTCGAGACTTTATGACCGAGGACTACACCTTCCGTCACCATGAAGTGACATTTTTCCTAGTTAAGAACCAGGTGCGTCTCTTTACAACGTTCAAGCACCTTTCCCAAATGTGACAAGCACTCTTCATAAGAATCTCCAAACACTGAGAAGTCGTCCATGAAAATCTCGATCTGCCGCTCCACCATATCCGAGAAAATGGCCATCATACATCGCTGAAAAGTAGGAGGAGCGTTATATAATCCGAATGGCATTCTACGGAAAGCAAATGTACCGTAGGGACAGGTGAAGGTGGTTTTCTCCTGATCTTCTGGTGCGATGGCAATCTGCAGATAGCCGGAATAACCATCTAGGAAACAATAGAAAGCGTGACTTGCCAATCGGTCCAACATCTGATCAATGAAAGGTAGCGGGAAGTGGTCCTTCCAAGTAGCCTTATTGAGCTTCCAGAAGTCGATACAAACTCTATGGCCTACCACCATTCTTGTTGGGATAAGCTCATTGTCCGCATTGGAGACCACCGTGATACCTCCTTTCTTTGGAACACATTGAGTCGGACTCACCCATTTTGAATCTGAAATAGGATAAATGATGCCGGCGTCGAGCCATTTAATGACTTCTTTCCTAACTACTTCTTTGAGTTTTGGATTGAGCCTTCTCTGAGCTTTCACGGTTGGACTAAAGTCATCTTCAAGGATGATCTTATGCTGGCATAACGAGGGACTGATTCCCTTGATGTCCCCAAGTGTCCACCCGATGGCTTCCTTATGCTTGCTTATTACCTTGAGGAGTTGGCTCTCTTGATCCTGATTCAATGAGGCAGAGATAATAACGGGCAACTTGTGTGCATCATCTAAATAAGCATACTTGAGATGAGCAGGGAGCGGTTTGAGCTCTAGGTCTGGTGGTGCAATTATGGATGACTGCAACTTTGGCCGTGGTGTATCGTCAAGTTCCAATGATTCGGTCGATTGAACCCATGACACTATTTCTCCAGAATCCTTCATGCTTTCGTCATCTTCATATGCATCCTTCGGGACTTGATCTTCTTCTTTTTCAGCAACGATTTCATCCACCACATCGATCCGATAACAATCATCTTCCACAGCTGGGTACTTGGCTGCTTCAAACACATTAAACACAACTTCGTCATCGCAAACTTTGAAACGGAGCTCACCTTTTTCCATATCAATGCTCGTCTTTCCAGTGGCCAAGAAGGGTCGATCAAGAAGGAGAGGGACATCACGATCTTCTTCCATTTCCATCACAATAAAATTGACTGGGAAGATCAAGGTGTCAACTTTTACGAGTACATTTTCCACTA